>CM059582.1:138877500-139047500 GCA_030407085.1 Trichopria drosophilae
TCGCTCCAGCATGATTTTCTTCCCTTTGTCTTTGAAAATTTGGCAAAAAGAAAGCGAATTAAAAAACGTTAGACTAACGCAATATCGAAATTTTAGTTTTCGTTTTCGGAACTTTGTTTCCCAGCCGCGCAAATGGCACGATCTTTAAAAAATATGGATGCTTTTTAGAAAGTAGCACAGAGAACTGCAGATGGTGAGATACGGTATAAGTCATACATTATAATTTTGAAGGGTTACTTTTCCATTGTCGGAGCATAAACAGGGAGAAAACTTATAGCCAATTCATCGCAGATCGAATAACTTTTGTGCACGCCTTTTCGCAAGACCAAAGCGCACAAGCGTCGAAAACTGTTCTTTTTTTCAATAATTTAAAATTGATGTTTTTTTTTCTGACATTGGACACTCGGTCCGTACAATTCAGACAATTTTCGACAAATTTTTTAAAATATAGCCTGTAAATATAAACTGTAATATTTAACAACGCATCTACTTACAGGTTGTACACGTATAGGATCAGTATATTTTACTATTTTCCTTCTCCCAGTGTTTTACGTACCATTCAAAATTAAACTACAAATATGATAGTAAATATCTACCATAACTATTGTACTAGTCGAAATTACTTTTGCTTGTAGTCAACACGTATACCAAGTAACTTTGACAGCTTCGTATAAACTGTAACATTTAACAACGTATGTACTTACAGGACGTATACGTATAGGATCAGTATATTTTACTATTTTCCTTTTCTCAGTGTTTTGCCTACCATACAAAATTAAACTACAAATAAGATAGTAAATATGTAGCATAATTATTCCAATAGTCGAAATTACTACTGCTTGTAGTATACGTGTGGATCAAGTAACTTTGACAGATTCGTATAAACTGTAACATTTCACAACGTATCTACTTACAGGTAGTACACGTATAGGATCAGTATATTTTACTATTTTCCTTCTCCCAGTAAACACGATAGTAAATATCTAGCAAACAACTTCTGCCATTTATTTAATCGCACAAATAGCTTAAGAATGATTTTTCATTACGCAGAAAAATAATAACATGACGGCTATACGCTTGAAACTTTGTATAAACAGTCTGCAACTATTTGCGCGATGATATAAATGGCAGAAATTGATTGGTGGATTTTTAGGATCGCGTTTGTAGTTGAATTTTGAATGGTAAGCTACACACTGGGCGAAGGAAAATAGTAAAATATAAAATAAATAATAGTTATTTAGGATTAGTACATTTTACTATATTGTTCTGTCAGTGGGTAGAGTACTGTTAAAAATTGAACTACAAAAATAATATCTACAATAAATTTTGCAATTTTGTTTTATGCAATGATATATACAATATATTTAAAATATTATATTATATAAAAATTAATATATTACATTAAAATAATATATTAAAAATATATACAATATATTTATTATTTATTTCATCGCACACATAGTTGCAGATTATGCATTCCTATTTATTGCAGATTTTTAAGTATATAACCGTTATTTTATAATTTTTAAAAGCGATGACTCGTTTCCTCATAAAATTTAGATGCAATATGTTTCTTGTTTGGTGCGATTAAATATTTTATTTCTATAACTGCCTATTGTCGTGTATTTTACTTCTAATATGTTTGTATTGTTTCAGCGTCACCCGAGGGGCCCCAGGGTTCGAGGAGCGAAGAGGCAGGAGGCGGCGAGACATCGTCAATACATGGACGATAAGGCCAGATTTTTGTACAATTACGTTACAAAAAAAAAAGAAAAAAAAGAAAAAAAGAAAGAAAAAAAGAAAAAAAAAAGAAAAAAGATACATTTTTCCTTATCCCATGGGGGGGGGGGGGGGCAAATGTATACCTATACTGTATACTTATCATTCTTGCGTGTTTGGCATCCCCCCCCCCCCTCCCAATTTGTCAATTCATTCCCTGTGTATATCTATTGAATATGCGTTCGTGTGTGTTCTTCCGCATTTCCCCATAGTGAGGCTGCTTTCCGGGCATGGACTTCAAAGGTAGGTATTTGTAGACTAGTCGTTTCATAATAAAAAAAGGAGCGGTTTGATCCGCACTTTTGTCTTAAAAAAAATGTCATTGTACAGACCGAGTGTCCAATGTTGGAAAAAAAACATCAATTTTAATTTATTGAAAAAAAAGAACAAGTTTCGACGCTTGTGCGCTTTACTTTGCCATTTATTTTACTTTGCGCACTGAAAAGTCTTGCACAAAAGTTATTCGATCTCCGATGAATTGACTAAGTTTTCTCGCTTTTTATCCTCCGACAATCGAAAAGTAACCCTTCAAAATTATATTGCATGACTTACCGTATCTTACCATCTACAGTTCTCGATATGTTACTAAAAAGCATCCATATTTTTTTAAAATCGTATAATTTGCGGACCGGGAAACAAAGTTCCGAAAACGAAAATTTCGATATTGCGTGAGTCTCACGTTTTTTAATTCGTTTTCTTTGTGTCAAATTTTCAAAGACAAAGTGAAGAAAATCACGCTGGAGCCATGTTATATGCAAATCTTACCATGCTGCTTATGCCGCGCGCCGTCGAATTTACCGCACGAACCGAGTGTTGCCGAACGCTTAGCGTCGTTGGCACTCCGCGCCGCGCAGTAAGCAGGAAGAAACTTGGAAACACCGCTAGACGTTCGGCAACACTCGGTTCGTGCGGTAAATTCGAAAATAGTCAAAAAAATAATTTGGACAAATAAAAATTATTTGTTGACATACGCCATAATGTAAAGTGGAAAAAAACAAAAACAGCTTGATCCTCAATTTTTGCGAAAAATCTTCGCTTTGCCATCTGTCGTGAAATGCGATATTTTAACAAATTTGTCGAAAATTGTCTGAATTGTACGGACCGAGTGTCCAATGTCAGAAAAAAAACATCAATTTTAAATTATTGAAAAAAAGAACAGTTTTCGACGCTTGTGCGCGTTTGTCGTGCGAAAAGTCGTGCACAAAAGTTATTCGATCTGCGATGAATTGACTATAAGTTTTCTCCCTGCTTATGCTCCGACAATGGAAAAGTAACCCTTCAAAATTATATTGTATGACTTATACCGTATCTCACCATCTGCAGTTCTCTGTGTTACTTTCTAAAAAGCACCCATATTTTTTAAAGATCGTGCCATTTGCGCGGCTGGGAAACAAAGTTCCGAAAACGAAAACTAAAATTTCGATATTGCGTGAGTCTAACGTTTTTTAATTCGCTTTCTTTTTGCCAAATTTTCAAAGACAAAGGGAAGAAAATCATGCTAGAGCGATGTTATATGCAAATTTTGGCCCGTCGGGGGGTGTGTTGATTTTCGGAACTTTGTTCCCCGGCCACATTCCCAAAAATGCATGAATTTTTCGTAACGACAACGCACGGCCAGTCGCGCCTGCACTCTTGTACTGAAGCAGAGAGAGGGAGGGAGCGAGTGTCTTTCTATTCCGAGCAAGTGAGACAGTCTCGAAGCGCGAGTGAGCAGAGCAACCTAGAAAGAGAAGGTCTTATGTCGATCGCCTGAAGTTAGACAAAGAGATGGCCGATGTCAAAATTTGATGCTTTATTTTTCCTATTTATAAGCTAACAATCTTGTCCATACTACTTTAATTGCTATTCCTCGACACGAGAATCCGATTTCTGCAAAAAAAATCCCGAAAATCCCTCGAAAATCGCCAATTTCACGGCGCAAAGTTTTCTCGCCTCTGACGTCACAGGTGGGGCCGCCTCTGACGTCACAGGCGGGACCGCCTCGGCACGCTCGAGGGCCCTTAAGCCTAAAATTTTGTTTGTTAACAGAATGCTCATAAAAATAAAGTTTTTGGTCTAAAGTCTTGTTTCGATAGGAAAATCCCCATCGTTACAAGATTTTTAATCGAAAATAATGTTTCGTTTGCAAAAATCCTCATGGAAAGAGAGTTTTAGAATTCAAATCTTATTCTAACAGGAAAATTCTTATAAATAGAAAGTTTTAAGCTTAACATTTTGTTTTGTTGGCAAAACTCTCATAAAAAGAAACTTTTGTTTCAATAGGTAAATCATCATCAATACAAGATTTTAAATCTAAAATAATATTTTGATTGAAAAATTCTCATCGAAAGAAAGTTTTAGGAATTAAAATCTTATTTCCATAGTAAGATTTCTATCAAAAGAATGTTTATGTCTAAAATGTTTTATTGTTGACAATCCTCCCATCGAAAGAAAGATTTATGTCTGAATTCTTCTCTCGATGGTGTACAGAATGTTGCATCTTCCTCTGTCTATTAGGACATTGTTAAACGTCTAATGAATTAAGGGGGTTCTATATTCCTCAGTCGATAAGGTTGTAATTTACGTCGAAAACCGTAAATAAAAAAATAATTGAATCAATTTTTTAAAAATCGGCTTCCTATAAAGTAATTCTAACCAAAAAAAAAACAAAATACCAAAAAAATTAATTGAAAATTGAGCGAGAATTTTTCTGAAATAGATGATTTTTACTTAGTTCAGAAAATTCGCGCCCAATTCTCAATTCATTTCGTTGGAACTTTTTAGGAGATCGTATGCGATGTTTAGAATTACTATCTAGAAAGCCGAATTTTAAAAATTTCAATTATTTTTCATTTACGTTTTTCGATGTATATTACTACCTTATCGACCGAGGATCGATCACATGATATCATGTCGTCTACGATCTCCGGCCGTCACAATGTGTATTTTAGAAATGTGTAAAGTATAACATTTTAAATTTTACAAATGTCTAAAATCCATTCGCAGGTCGGAATTAATCTATTTGAGAACATTCCCCTTTGAATAAACTCCAAACATTTTTCTCTTCATGGATTCAGGATTCTTAAAAAATCTGAAAATTTGAGTAATAAAGTTTGTAAATTTCTTCAATTTTAAATGTTGTTGATCACGAAAATTTACAATTAAAGAACTTGAAAAATTGAAATATTTATTTCTTCAATTTTTTACATTTAATATTTGAAAACGTTGAAAAAATGAATTTCGCAACATTTAAAATTTGAGATCAAATTTTAATGCTCAAATTTTCAAAATTCTAAATGTCTTGAATCTTGTGAGAATTAAATGTTTGGAAAATTTGTTAGATGTAAATTTGCAAAGTTCTTAAATTTTATATTTTACTCATTTTCAAAATCAATATCCCAAATTGGGCTTTCGACAACTTCCAAAATTTTGTCAATGATTGCGTATCTTTGATCTATTTTGATTATACCGTTATTCATTTAAATATTTTAATCTTTACACAATTCTAAAATGTACTTCTATTATTCCATAAAGAAGATTACGTCTAACATGATTTAATAAAAAATAAAATTGCAACATTTCGTATGTAACCTAGCGAAATTTAGAGAAATTTAGAGAAATAAATTGTTTTATATTTCTATCATCAAAAAGTTTATAAATAAAAACTAAAATCGTTGCTATAAATATCATAAGAAATAATAATTATAGGATCACATTAATGTACAAGTTCTGAAATTTGTTTTGATATCATGTAGCTTAGTGGCTAGCGCGCGTGCTTTGTGAGCGAAGGGTCGCAGGTTCGAATCCTGGTGGGGCGAATGGTTTTTTTATATTTATTTGCGAGCGTTTATAATTAAGTAGGTATAAAAATTAAATAAATAGTGTGAAACAATAACAAACTATTAAGAGTTAGAAACAAAAATAATGAAATAATTAAAAGCTTCGACGTAATTTTTTTTACGGGAATGGGAAACAACTTTGGAATCAACGTCGGAAACGACGTCGGAATCACGTCAAATAAGGTGTTCAAATCGATCTCAAAATCCGGCGTCGTTTACGAGTTCAGACGTCGATTTTTTTAATAGGGCTTTGCTTATAAAAATAGGAAATATATAAACTACTGTTGGGGGAGAGGTAGACTTCCTTTTGCCGTCGCGGTCTGCGATTGTTCATTTGCAAACCCTCGGCAGTGAGATTGAGAGTCATGAAAAAATAAGCTTGTGAAGCAGCTATAGTAAGCTCAACTAGTCACGGGGTTTCACACTAGCTTAGGAAATCATGAAATTGGCTCGCAATGCCGCGGTACTGCCCTGTACCCCTGCTGCCGACGCGCCGAGTTAAATAACTACCGCAGACCGCGACAGCAAAAGGAAGCCTATCTCTCCCAAAATAGTTTTAAAATCAAAGTCGTCTCAACGAGAAGGAATTAAATATTTTTATAATAAATAATTTGCAAGCTGAAAAATATAAGTAAGTATATTTTATTTTTTCAAGTAATGCTACAAGAACAGGTCAGACGTTTGATGAAGTGGATTGTAACTTTCATCATATAAAATGGCAATAACTAGTGATTTATTTAGTAACCTGGGTACAAGAAATATCGAAGAGTAAAGGCTTAGTACGAGAAATGTTGCCATCTTTTTTTGAAGGTTGTCCCTCTTGTCAGTTGATACTGGATTTGATAATTTTGAACAATTTTTGTGTTCAGATATTCTTATATTGTCAAATTTAAACATTTTATCGGTCGCTTCTGTTATTATTTACATTAATCGAATTTCGGGTGCTTTTGTTTATTTCATCTTTTTAAACCATATCGTAAAACAAATGCAAAAATTATGGAATGTCAAAGTAGACTCTACTTGTATACGTTGAATGAAATTCAACGGATTGAAAAATCATGGGTCATGGGAGTTGCGCTCCACGTGGCGGTATAATTGAAAAGTTTCACGTTTTATTATGTATATCAATATTATTTATCAGTACAAACTCACTTTCCTGTTCCAGTTTGAACAGCCGTGCATTCTGAGAATATTTCAATGTGATGTATTTTGAAAATGTGCATAAAGTTTCTCGATTTGTAACACAACTGCGACAAGTTTTTCAAACGAATTGCGTAGGTAAATATTTGTTTCTACGAACACTTTGAGTTTTGCATGAACGTACACTATGCTAATATTTATACAGCTGTTTTGAATATGTACGAATGAGGAACGCCGAAAAATTACTTTGTACAGTTTTGCGGATTCTTTATATATTTTTATTAGATTTTTAAGAAGGTGCAAACTTCTGCATCATATACAAAGGAGCAATCGTTTTCACTGAAAAAATTACTTTTAGTTGAAAGAGAAAAGTCTAAAATTATCTGATGCATGTATAGATTAGAATAAACAAAGCACCTTGTCTTTTAATGCAGGAAAGGAAAATGACTGTCCTCTTACGTAAAAGGCTGTCTTTTACGGGATACAATATTTGCATTTCGGAGTAAAAGACACTTCTCATTGTACATTGTTACCTCGCGTTTCAAATACATATTTATGCATTCCATGCCAAATTAAATACAACATACTTGCACGGAGCAAAATATTTTTGAAAAATGCCTATACTTTGATGTATGAGTGGGGTTATACTGGGAAAATGAAGAAGATTTCTATATTTTAATGATAGAATTTGAATGCCTCTATAGAAATTCAATGATTCTCTGGGATTTTTTATGATAATGCAGGAAATATCAGAATTTTATCATTATATCACATTGAAACCATACAATACGGGTATTTTCGCAATGAAATTTTTCTCAGTTTATATATGTCAATTGTGTTCGTCACGCGAAAAACATACGTATGTTTGAAATGGCTAATAAACTAAATGATATTGGAAGAGCGTTTTGAAAATGGAGGAGACAATATTTTCATGTAAAAACAACTTTACAACTGGATCAGTTACAATTTTTACAGTGTCAAATATTAATACGTTGCTAATGACTGATATGTCATTTGAACTATTATCTCTATTTTATATAAACCATATTAACCCTCCTGTGCACAAGGACGAGTATACTCGTCCAAATCTAATTTGTTTCCATATGGAAAAAGAAAAACTCGTGCTCAGGGGGGTTAAGTGATTGATAGCTGTTCGTCCTAAAAAAAGAAGGTAATGAATTAATAAATGTGAGATATATACATTTTGATGAATGTATGTACTAATTAGTCGAAAATAATATGGCATGCAAAATATTTACAGACATATTTATGGAATAAACGCATCGTGGAGTTCAAAACGATACAGAAATGACCGATGAAGAAATAAGCTATATATTTCTTTTGAAGTGACAAACTTCATGATTAATGGTAAATATATGCGGGACGTTTCTGAATAATTCTCGAACTCGAAACATATTTCACAAATGATTCAGAAATCGATTGAAAGTAAATACTCCAGTTCAAGTTGTGGAGAATTACGCGCAGGGATCGACAAAATCCTCGAACTCTTCGGAAATATTTTTTGTCCGGAAAGTAAAGGTTTTTCTAGCGGCCTAGTTGTCGGCCTTATTTATATAATAGTTGAAAATTCTAACGCGTTCAAATCTCCATAGGACTCAGGATTTTTCATTTAATTACTAACGTAGGTTAGGTTAGGTTTGAAGGGGTGTGGAGGCGCTGTACCCCCCTCACAGCACTCGGTGGCCAACACGGCCCATTGTGATCCCCTTACGTAAATATAGAATTAAAAATCCCTGCTTCGATCCCGGCCTCTGCCAGCTCTCATCGAAACACCTCTGCATTTGTTTATAAGTGTCTAATAACGCCAAAGCTCAGGTGGTTCGGATTCCACCTTTATAAACGGTAGGTCCCGTGGAGATTTAGTCCCATGTGGGTTCACAAAAGTCGACGTAAAAAAAAACAATATCCTTGTAGAGTTGCGGGTTCATTCTTGTCAAGTTCTCAGACATTTACTATTAATTGTATTGTAGTATTTCTGCAAATATTCTGAAATCTTCAACATCCGAACGAGTTTAGGGATTTTCACTGGATTATTTTTTCCGTGCATATGGATTATCGTTAACATTTAATAAATTGTATATTTGTACCCATTGAATTAATCTGCTAGCGATTAATTTTAGTCTAGTAAGCAAGAAAGAATGGGTCATTTATCAGTTATAAAAATGATCAAAGACCAGTCACCAACAGGTTATTTGATGAATAAAGCAGATGAGTATAATAGTACTGGCATATATGAAATAGAAACGAGAGAATAAAAGATATGACAATTAGTTTAAAAAAAGGCGCCGTGTTTCGACTCGATATTAATTTTCTTTTGGGTATAAATAATAAAGCACATCATAATTGTAATAGACTTGGAAATTGTAAATTTTTGTACTTACAACTGTATTATCTCTATTTAAGAAACATTATATATGTAAGAGGTGGCACATTTGTAATCGAGCTAATAACAAACAGAGTAATTACAATATTTTATTTACCCTTACGATTGAACATCTCTAACACAAGTATAGTTCGTTCATCTATTATTATAAGGTCACAGTCAGCTCGGACGACTACGGACCTCGTATATATTACGTAACATATTTCCCCTTGCTTTTCGACTCAGTTAATCGGAAATGTTTGTATCTAGAAAGAGCACTTTCGAGAGGGGGGGGGGAGGTAGAGAGGTAACGTTGCAATATTAATTCGCGCAGCCAAATCATCGAATCAAATCGCGTTTATGTGACTCATTCGAAGCAATTCTGTAATTCCCTTTTTCAGTATTACTTATTCGGCGTTTTACCGCCGCCGTCTCGGGGCCGGCTACCGTCTCAGGTGGAGACTTTAACGTCTTCGTAGACGTTGCGCCAGGTAGAGGCCCGACGACGTCGTTCGCCCGTCCGGACTATTAATTGCCCGAGCCCGGCTGACTCGGGGTCTTTTCGCGACCCGCACTCGCACTCACGAGAGCAAGAGATCTCGTACCAGAGGGGGACGATTTCTCGCCTCCTTCCGCGCCTGAAAAGGGACTCGAAAACTCGCGGGGATTGCCGCACACTGAAATCCGTCTTTTTACCGATGAGAGGACAGGTGCATGCAAGGGGAGGATGGTGGCAACAAAAATGATCTCTTTATTTAATCACAAAGGTACTTATTATTAAAAAATCTTTGGCTCGAGGCCACTTACAATTTACTCTTATCGACGAAGTAGGGCGGCTTCTGCAGGCCCTGGGGGTCGTCTTGGCACTGGACCTAATCGGAGTCTCTCCAAATATTTTAAGGTTTACTCAACTCGCTCGGATAAACTTAACTTCCAATTCGGCCGTACTCCCGCTCGTGGATTAAGTGTCTCGGCACGGACGTCCGAGACCAGACTGACTGCTGGTCGTCTCGTAACCGCACTCCGCGACCGTCGCGCCATGTCGTCTCGTGGGCCTTCCTGAAACCACATCGCTTCTGATTACCGACCGCTCTGCCGGTGTCTTACCGTCTGAGTTACGAGCGCCGAGGTTCCAAGTGGAGTATTGTAACCGGCGTTTTACAATTCTTATACTTGTTTTGCGTGTTTTGTTTCTTTCACCATGTGGTACATTTCGGTTAGTGTTAATCCTGAAAATAGTTTATCTCTTAGTTCTTTAGGATGTTTATTACTTAGTTCTTCTAAATCGTGTATTTCCCTCAAATTCGTATTCGTTATATTTTGGTCACGTATTTCCTTCATCAATATTTTATTTATTTTATTTTTTCACCAGGGTTGTTTACTAAATCTACATCTGATTTATTTTCCTTAATTTCGGAAGATTTGTTTATTAAATCTTGATCCAGTTTATTTGTTTCTCTTTTGCGTGAGAGTAATAATTTTATATTTTTGTTATAAAAGTCTTGATCTTCTTGTACTGAAGAATTGACAGACTTTTTTTTTATTATATCTATAATTACTTTTTCATTTTCATTGCATTTTTCCCTTTTGTCGGGTTCGTTTTCGTATTTATAGATTTTTTTATTTTCATTTTTATTCGTAGTTTCGTTTTCACATTAATTTTTATTCATTATTTCATTTTCGATTTCGTGGTTATTTTCTTTAATTACTTCATTTTCATATTCATTTTTATACTTATTTTGATTTATAATTTCATTTTTATATTCATTTTGGTTTATAATTTCATTTTTATATTCATTTTTGTTTCGTTTTCATCCTCATTTTGATTTATAGTTTCGTTTTTATATTCGCACGATGGCGCGGCAGTACCGATGAAGTATCGCGCTCTTTGAAGAGTGGAAGTCGAGCATCTGTTGCCAACTGTTTTCTTGGTGAGCCGGACGTTTCCTTCTTTTAATTTGCCGGGCGTTTTACCCCGCTATTTTGCGCGAACTTTTTGGGGCGTGTGATCGGTTCTTTCCCAAGATGTCAGATATAAGATTCATTAAATGAATCAAATCTTTGCTGTTTATTACGGTAAATTCAGGTTTGCATTTTTCATATTTATTGAGGTAAAAAGTTTTAGTAAAATCTAGAGGAGTAAAAATGACGCCAAAGTGTTTTGTTTAAAATTTCAAGCACTACACTGAAATTGAGAAAAAGTGCAAATTAATATTTGTTAATTAAGAGAAAACTGTTCTTAACAAGTATGGTTTTATATTTATTTTTTCACGACGTGATGGTCGTGCGGGCTAAGGCGTCAGTCTTAGTCCGCCGGAACCTAACGTCGCGAAGGGCCCGAGTTCGAATCCCCGTCCTGCAATTTTCTCTGCTTATGTCCAGTGTGGAATAACCGGGGAACTTTGCTGGGCGAAGGTACGAATTTGGGACCGCTGCCGACCCCCGTCGGCAGTTATCGGTACCGTCAGCGTCTTATCCGCGGTCGGTACGTCGTGGGTCTTATCTCGGGGAAGAGAGGGGATAAGTCCCGCGTCGTACTCGCTAAGGCACAGACCGCCGAATCTGCTGGTGGTACCGATATTGGGGTAGGGGGGACTGGCTCTGGGTGGGTGTTGTGTTGTATATGCCCAGTTCTGTCATTGTACTGTCTCTCTCTGTCCTGTACCTCTCCACCCGAGAGCCGACCCGCAAATAGATAAATCGTCATTAACGCGGTGGAAAATAACCTGTCCTTTGTCCTTATATTTATTTTTTTAGTTTCAAGAATATCACAACTATTGTAAAAATATTTGTTGCTTTTTACTTAACGCCAACGAATAATTAAACATCGAAACAACAAAATTTTGAGGTAAAACCTTTTTCGGATGACAGTTTACCTTCGAAAAATACTGACAACATTAATTATAATTAAGATAATTCTAATCTCTTTTTGAAACCCAACAATTTATTTTTTTCTTTTACATTTTTTAACTGAAATAAAAAAGCCATTTCAAGTACTTTCTTAAAATAAGTATATCACTCGGTATTTTCATAAGGTAAAGAATTTTTTCTAGTGCTGTTGTGTTTTCATTGCATGCTTTTATCGAATGATTTTTTTTTGTAAGGACATGGCATCAGACGATAATGATTCCTTCAACGACGGAGATGAGATTATTGGCAGTTCATTGTTTGATATGTCACGAACAGTATTTGACAATGCTTATACTCAAAGTAAACTTTTTTATAACATATTCACAATATTTTTAACTAAGTTGAATACACTGTAAAACCTCTTAAGGTAAAAACGAGTTAGGCCTGAAACATTCTTTCGCTGACAATTTTACCTTCAATACAACATTTCAGATGTAAAACCTTCTTTCGCTGACAAATTGAGCTTTGAAACATAAACTAAGACCTAAAAATTTGTATTATAATGACTTTTAGTCTTTAATAATAGGTATAGATATTTAAATTTATAGAATATTCATTAATAATTCATAAAACTTCTATGATGTGGAAAGGTATAAAAGCGCAATATTTATTTATCGGTGTTGAAATGAAAAACAAAAAGTAATACTTATTTAATTTGTCTGAATATTTAATGAAAAATTCAACTTTAATTCAGTTGGAAAGCTCTCACAATAAAAACTATTATTTATTTCAGTAAATAGAATGTACAAATGAATTATCCACCTCATTAAGCAATTTTTCTAAGTAATAAAAATTTGAAATATGTAATGCTAATTGATTTTAAATATTTAAATGAACTATTTTTTTCGAATTTATTTCTATTACTTGGGAGTACAGGGAGTATATCCATTATAAGTTAATATCTTGATAAAGTATTGAATTACAAACTTATTACTAGTACACTACAGAGAAGGCTTTATTTGTTAATTTTTAGGAATTAATTTTTAAAGAAGTATGTAAGCTTCGGGTAATTTTTTGTTGTTGTTTTCTATACACCTTGAAACTCTCTCTATCTGTCTCAAGACCTTGTCGTTGGTGGGAGAGCTTACGATCCTCCGCTCGCCCATCGATAGATTACCTGAGGAGTCCGCTTAAGTGGACCTCTATTCCATCATCGGGCTCCCCGGGGACTGTGACACCAATTGGTGTCCGATCTCTGAGGTCTGTTGACTCCTGGGGACCATGACCCATGTTTGAGTCCGATCCCAGGCGCTGGATTGGAGGTATTTCTCTGGTCTTCCCAAGGACTGTGATACTGTAGGTTCGAACTTGTGAGACTTTCAGGCAACCCGAGGACTATGTCACCAATTTGGTGGCCGATCTCGGGTCAGGAACCCAGTATACTCATCTGGAGCAGCTTTGCTGCCTGTGTGGGTGTGTCCCAACTGGGGTGGGGGGGGGGGGGGGGGGGTAACCTGCCGCATTGATGGGTTGAATGGAGGATCCAACTAAGAAGAGACAGCCCCTAAGTCGGAAGGTGTGGTAGGCACCGTGCTGGAAACTGGCAAACTGCCGGGTATCGACTGGTCATTCGGGTAACATCATGGATGTCTTGGTACCGGGGGTTAAGAAAGTACCGCCAAACGGTCCCTTGGGGCACCAGGCGTCACCCCTCGTATTAAGTCGCCTCATCTCAGCATGCGGGGCTCTGCCGGGAGGAAGACTATTTCCCTAGCAGCTCATGGGAACACAATGCAGACTACAGATTTAAAAAACAGAAGGGTGGTGGATATTCCGGACGGGGAATTCATACCCAGGTTCATGGAGGCCACCCTGAGGGGTGGTATTGCTACCTTTCTCTGTGTGGATGAGGGGAGTGCTGGTTGGCTGCGGGGAGTTGTACCACAGATCGCTCTTGAGGAGGGCCGTAAGGTGAGGATAGTCCTCCCTGAGGAACTCGTCAAGAGGGTGAAGATGACCAGCTCTCATCACCACCCAAGAGAGAGACCAGCGTTTTGCTCAAAATAATCGACAAGCAAAATGCTGACTTGAAGGTCGGGACGTGGGTAGTCCACAAAAGAGAGGAGTTGTAAAATGGCACCCTCTTAGTTCTCGGTGTGGACGAGGACTCGGCGAAACGCCTTGAGTCTCGTGGTTACCCAGCTTATCTAGGGACAGGTGAGGTTGGGTTTAGGCCAGCCTCCAGGAACCCGACAAGCTCGGCGAAGAAAAATTCAAACACAAACTAGCCCAATGGCTTTTTCAGATTAATTTGCAGAATTTTTCAGATTAATTTGCATCACAGCAACGATGCCTCAGCTTTACTTATGAGGGGTCTAAATGTGATGCGCACAAACATAGCCATGGCATTAATACAAGAGGCTTGGTGCTACAAGGGCCAGATACGTGGTCTGGGTAGAATTAATACAGTCTACGCTAGTGGGCTGCATGAAACACAGAGAGCATGTGTAGTTTTAAAAAACATAGGATAGCAGCATCTATGTTTTTTACAAGAATTCTCCACTACAGACTTGGCTGCGGTCAAAGTCTCGCAGGGATATAGAGAGAAGGGGTTAGTGATAGCATCGGCCTACTTTCCACATGACAGGGAAACTCCTCCTGAGGAGCTAACCAGGTTAGCCAGGTATTGCGAAAATGAGTACCTCGATCTCCTTATTGGTTGTGAAGCAAATGCCCACAGTACGCTGTGGGGAAGCACCGACACAAATGAGAGAGGAGAGGACCTTATGGAATATCTGTTGTCAATAAACCTCGAGATCGTAAACGCTGACAACGAGCCCACCTTTGTAACGGCAAACAGACGAGAGGTCTTGGATCTCACTCTGTGTAGTCGCAGCATACGTGGGGAGGTTCAAGGGTGGAGAGTGTCAGATGAACCGTCACTGTCGGACCACAGGCTGATTCGGGGTAGATTGGAGAAGCTTAACCCCCCAGCGAAATGGTTCCGAAATCCAAGAAGCACGCACTGGCCCGGATACAGAGGAAGTCTGGAAGCCAGGCTGGGGAGATTTAAAGGAAAGTATGGAACTCCGGAAGATCTAGAGTACACGGAAACCATCATTAGAGGTGCCGTGTTGAGAGCTTTCGAGGCCAACTGCCCACTCAAGAGGGTCAACCCCAAAGTGGGGAAACTGAAATGGAGTGTGGCGTTGGAAGATGGCCGTTTGGAAACAAGGAGACTCTTTAACCGGGCGAAGAAGGCGGGCACGGTGGAAGCATGGACTGCCTTTAAAAGTAAGTCTAAAGCTTACAGGAAGCTGATTAGAGAGTCTCAAATCGAGGCATGGAGGGATTTCTGCACAGAGACAGGCTAAGCTTGCGAAGATACTCTCCAAAGAGAAGGAGGGTAGTCTACGATTTATAAAAGGGGAAAATGGCGAGTTCACAAATTCTCCAAAGGATACACTGGAACGGCTGCTAACTAGCAACTTTCCAAACATAGATCTTGGGCAGCGGGAGCTTACAAGGGGACCCTCTCAGAGAGAGAGAGAGTAGAAACTGGAAAATCGCTGCACAGGTTGTCAATCCAAAGAAGGTGTCAAGAGCGCTAATGGCCCTCGAGGCTTTCAAGTCGCCTGGGTACCGAGAGAAATTATTAGATGGATCTTGAGTACCCTAAAAAACAGGTATATTTATACTGAATGGCAGGGAACAATAGTGGGGGAACGGTCTCCGAGGGTTGCCCTCAAGGAGGTGTGTTGTCCCCGCTCTTATGGAACTTGGTGGCCGATAGTTTGATAAGGAAACTAAACGATAGTGGAATCTATGCTATAGGATATGCGGACGATTTCACTATCATGGCTAGAGGAAACTTCGAGGAGGTCTTGCAGGAGCTAATTCAAGAAGCCCTAAGGGTTGTGGAAAGATGGTGCATGGAGAAAGCACTTTCGATAAAAACGGAGAAGATAGCCGTTATCACCTTCTCGAGAAGGTATAAGATCAAAAATCTCGGAGAAATGGTGATAGGGGGGTGTTTCCCCAGATTTCATATACCGGAGAAACCATGTATCTTGGAGTAATACTGGACAGGAAGTTGAACTGGAATAGACATCTGGAACAGAAATGTCAAAAAGCAATCGCTACTTTTTGGCAATGTAGAAGAGCACTAGACTGCAGTTGGGGTCTAGGACCAAAGCAACTGCTCTGGATTTACTAGCACATAGTGACACCCAGAATCACCTATGCGGCAGCGATATGGTGGCGTAGAGTGGGAAAGGCCAATGTACAACAAAAACTAAATAGAGTACAGGGTATGTTCCTAAGGGACATCTGCTCAATAAGGAAAAGTACACTCACAGTTGCAATGAGAACTCTGTTGGGGTTACCTACCTTGGCCCTTGCTATTAAAGGGGAAGCGAGGAGAACCGTATACAGACTGAAATGCATGGGAAGTTTAACAGGCAGATTGGAAGGGCTAGATGAACTCTTTTGTGGAAGCCTGAGAATCATGTGGAATCAACCACAGGATAAAATCCGGATCCTCGACTCGGGGGAAAATAACTTTAAGATATTTTTCCCGAATAGAGAGGACTGGGAAAGAAATCCGGTAACACCTAATCATGGAACCATCTGGTATACTGATGGTTCCAAAACAAGTCAAGGTGTAGGCGCAGGGTTCTGCGGACCAAAGCTAAAGGAGAATTTTTCCCTTAAGCTCAATACATTCAACACAGTCTTCCAGGGAGAGGTGGCAGCCATTCTTCAATGTGCCGAGACTCTTTTGAGGAAGGAGGTGACAGGTAATACGATATGGATATGCTCCGATAGCCAGGCGGCATTGAGAGCCATAGGAAATCCTATAGTTAAATCGGCGCTAGTCAGAGATGCAAAGGCAAGTTTGCGACCTTTGTCCATACGTAATAAGCTCAACCTAACATGGATCCCCGGACACATAGGTTGGAAAGGAAACGAAAGGGCGGACTGCTTGGCCAAGTCGGGCATAATAAATGGACTGGACATGACCGAGAGGGTTGCTATGCCCTTTCAGGAAGGACTTAACAGGCTGATGAGCCATCTTAGAGCTCAGCAGGTTAAGGAGTGAATCAACCACAAAAAATGCAGCACAACCAAAAGCGTGCAGGTGAACTGAAGGCTGATAGATGGGCTGAATAGCTGACCAAACTGGACAGAACAAGAATAAGAGTTTCCATTGAAATCCTCACTGGACATGGGAACCTGAATAAACACGGATATACGGTGGGAAAGAAAAGTTCCCCGCTGTGTACTAAATGCGACGAAAACCTGGAGGAGACCACAGCACACGTCCTCTGTGAATGCCCTGCCCTAATGGAGACACGTAGGAAATTCCTAGACTCTCCATTTCTGGCGAAGGAGGAAATCAGGGCGCGAAGTCTTCAGCAGATTCTGAACTTCTGCAATAAGGCTGGTTATCCAGCTGAACCCTGAAATGGCATCAGGAATAGCGTACAAAGGCAAATTGCCCAGTGCGCTGATTTCGAGGGTCTTAACTCCGGACCTGATGAAAGCCTTACCAATACCAATACTAAAATACACCTTGAAAAATATATCAAATTTTTTGTAAGTCACAAAATTGAAAATTCGCTTAGTTAACCCTTTTCCAGGCCTTGGGTTCTGAACAATCCATCAGGGAAAGTGATAGTACATTTAAGGATTATCGGGGTCGCTGATTATGAAACCACGGCCAGATTTACGAAATTCAAAATGGCGGTTTCAATATGACGGCCACCTAATCAAACATTTTAATTTTATGAAATAAATAAAATGTTACCATTTTCTACGCGAAATTCTGAATTAAAAAGATATTTTGCGATTTTTCGCTACGTTGCATAGATTCTGAGGGAAAAATGCCGTGAATATTATAATTCTGCGTTTTTTGAAACTTCAGCATTTTTTTCCCGCGGAATCTATGGAATGTAGCCATAAATAGCAGCAGATTTTTTACTCAGAATTTCACATTGAATAGGGTAATATTTTTTATATTTCAAAAACTTCAAATTTTCGATTAGGCGTCCGCCATATTGAAGCTTCCATGGAAACTTCGCCATTTTTTGCTTCAGAATCAATGCAATATAGTAAAAATCGCAAGAGACATTTTTTATTCAGAATTTTACATAGTATATGGTAATATTTTTCATATCTCAAAACATTAAAATTTTCGATTTTGTGGCCGCCATATTGAAGCCGTCATTTTGAATTTCGCAAAGCTGACCTCGGATTCGTAATCAACGACCCCGAGAATCCTTAAATTTACCGTCACTTTTCTTGGTGATTTTCCTAGAACCTTCGGTCTGGAAAAGGGTTAAACTGCTTCGCGCGTAACCATGATTTTGAGGGTAGTGTACATGTTTTAGCGAAAACCAGTCGTCTGCAACAAAAATAAAAAATATATTCATTATCTGTAATATACTGGCTTTCGGCTAACGTAACCTTTTTTTAATTTTTGTCGACGAGAAAAAATTACTGAATATTCAGTTTCATTTATGGAAAAAAAAACAAGTTAATTTTATAAGAACTATTGAACAAATCAAAATATTGAAAAAATCTTCCGTTAGCCGAAAGACTAGTCTTTAGTATATGTGTACCAAATTTCAAGTTAATTCGTTAAATATATCTCGAGATATCTTGTACACCGTCTTGAAAAACATAGTTTCTAGAAAAACGCGTTTTCTCAGTGACAAAATTTATTTCAGCTTCTTACCCGTAATCTGCCATTCCTGCCAGATGAATCAATTCCTATACATTTCCCATTGTCAAGAAACCATAAAATATTAAGTCACGTGACAATAAATAATGTAACTTATAAGACCGGATCAATAATTGTCGCTAATGTTCTTGAGGATGGCCTGCAATTTGGGATGGTTAATAAAATTTATTTAGTAGACGACAACATTTATTTCCAATATACTTCATTCAAAATCATTGGTTTTAATACCCACTACTTTGTATATACTGTGATATTAGATTTAGAAAATGAATCTTTAATTAATTATAATTCATTAGTTACAAAAACGCCAGGATTATTATTTGAAAAGGAGGGCATGGAATTCATTTTAATGAGACACGTTGTATAATAGTATTTAAACACCCATGTACACATAAATGTATAGTATAAGACTAAGTGCATCTTTGTTAATATATATGAAACATATATAATAAAACACATTAAATGTAAAAATCTTCACTTGTATGTTATTCTAAATTTATTATGAGCCACTCCACAGAAAACCGCCCTCCAAAAGCGTAGGCCGTAGGCCGTAAATTTTTTAACTTTACTAATACAAAAATCACAAGTTTATTAAAAAAAAAATGGAAAAAATGCAAAAAAAGTTTGGACCGGCTGAAATACGAGCCAATTTTAAAATAACGCGTTTTTACTAAGAATTGAGATATGTTAATTATTATTTTTTTTTCGAATAGTTGTGAATTTATTACAAACAAGTTGTGTATAAAATTATCATTTTTAGAGGAAAAGATCATATATTATTTTTTTATGAGTCAATTGCAAGAAAGGAACACTACTAGTTCATATGTAATAAGGTACTATAACATCAAAAACTCTAATATATCCGAAATATTTCACGTAATGGGTGAACGGTTTTTTGTGGAATGGCCCCACATCTATCCTCATTTCAGCATCATTATGCACCTTTTAATAATTTACTTTGTCTGTTAATGTATATTTACAAAAGTAATAATTTTCAAAATAATCTTCATGCATTAAGTTAAGAAAATACCTTTTCAAACACTGTGCGGAAAGTTCTCGTCTCGATAACCCATCGTTTTTCGTTAAACACGAACTTTCTGCAAGTATTTGAAAAAAAATAGTATATGATACAAGTGAGGAATTAGTGATAACTGACTTATGGGAGATTAGAACACTCGCCCTCGGCTTGTGCTTTGAATCTCACTCGTTCAGTTATTACTATTTTTTTTAACTTGTAGGGGAGACCGGGGCAATTCGTGCCAACACGAAATATTTAAAATTCGCCCTATAGGCACATATGTTCAACGAAACATCTGAAAAAATTCCTGTAGGTGGCGGCAGTGGTCCTCTCGGCTACAACGGAATTTCAAAAGCCTATCTAAAGTGTACTCCCGGCTAAGTCGATAAATGTGTTTTCGATATTAAGAACTAAAATTTGAAAATTTCCGAGTTTTCGTGTTTTCGACGAAACCATCCTTCAAAAATAACTTGCGGTAAGTTTTATTTGTTCTTTGGGATGTTATACAAGTATGTGAAACACAAGTTTTGTGTACTTTTATCGGCCGGGGAACAAAGTTCCGAAATTCAACACACCGAAAGGCCAAAATTTCGATATAGCATGGCTCCAGCGTGATTTTCTTCACTTTGTCTTTGAAAATTTGGCAAAAAGAAAGCAAATTAAAATACCTTGGACTTACGCAATATCAAAATTTTAGCCTTTCGGGGTTTTAAATTTCGGAACTTTGTTCCCTGGCCCTTTTATCTTGTTTTAAAGTTTTGGAAGGCGAAAGTTGAAAAGTCGCACCGGGGCATTTCGTGCCACCAGGGCCCGGGGCATTTTGTGCCACAGAGTTCTATTAGAATTTTGTAGGTTACAAAGGTGTTTCATTTTCAGACAAAAATGGTTCGAAATTATGTTCGTAAGACTCCTACTACGGATGAAGGAAATATGAAAAATGCAATTGCCGCTGTAATACGTGATGGTTTGTCCTTAAGAAATGAGGAAGGTTGTTAAGTGTAGTGATAAAGACAATTAATAAACTAAGACTCCTATTAATCACTTTTTTGTTATTTTCATAATAATTAATGTAATTTTGAATAAATAGATACTTTTTCACAGTAAATGGATGTCGTAAGGTCATTATAATAGGATAAAACCGCAGTGACACGATATGCCCCGTACCATGGCACGATTTACCCCGGTATTGGGGCAATTCGTGCCACACGTCATGATCGGACATTTTGTGTTCTACACTAAAAATACTATGATAAAATGGAACAAATAATTTTTTTTTCAAACCACAGGGTTAAACCACTAAAACCCGCCTAGCAACATTTTTTTTATATATAATACTATTTCTAGAAAAAAATGTTGAACACAAAATGGCACGAATTGCCCCAGTCTCCCCTATCATAATCTTCTATTGCCTTTCTATTTGAAAAATAGTAACGAAACTTATTCCTTGTCTATATGCCCTAGATACCAGTTTGTGATTTAAAGACGTTAACTTAAAGATATTAATGCAATTATATATTAAACTTAAATATCAATGAAATAAATGTTTATTTGAATCAATTAAATGAAGTTAATATTTAAAAACTTAACATAGGTATACTAGACTTAGGTATATATAAATATTTATTATAAATGCTGTTACAATTTACATTATTACTTTCTATAATAACTGTGAAGATTATTTTCAATCTCGAACATTTTTAAAATTGAATTATTTCAATATTTTTATAATAAATGAGTTTTCAGATTACACATTAAGACTTTTAAAGGATTTCCTATGCAGCGAAATTGTCCACCACATTCATGATATTTATGGAGAACCCAGGTAATAATAAAAATGTTCAGCAAGACAACTAAAGGAATATATTAATGATGTAAATACCGTAACCATTATGGATGTGAGTTAGTAAGGGATATGTTGGTTTAAGATGGGTCTTGCAGGAAATATATTCCAAACTGTCAAATCGAATAGATTCTTATTGTATAAAGACAAAACTGAGGACTCTTTCGCGCCCAGAGTCTAGTAACAATAATAAAATTGAATTATTACGATAGGTTTTTTTTTGGAAATTAACAAAATTAAATTGGTTTTAAACCGGGTTTATGACCTACCACGATGATTATAAAAATTGCATTAGATGTTAAAATGCTACAGTTTGAAGATCTCTAAACATTTCAAACATCTTGCGTGTAACCACTTGGATTCCCGAACGCTAGGCTTTGTTTTAAAACATTTATAATCTCAACTAGTAATAATATTATCGTCATCGCCACCGGATGCAGTATCATCGCCTGTTTGTATTAAGTAGCCTATTCGTCAGAATTTTTTAAAAATAGTTTTCTGGAACGCTCATGGTTTTTTTAACATTAAAAAGAATTGTTTTTACTCCGCACACAAAATTATAAACTTTTCAGAAACTTGGCGGGATCTCGAAATCCGCGCAGAGGATCTGCTTACTGATCATTCAGTGATTAATTCACCAGCCATCCGCACCAGTAATTTTGGCCGTTGTAGCGGAGGCCTTTTGTCTTTAATTGATCCCAACTCTAGTTTCACTCTGCTAAACTCGTCACCTCATTGGCTCTTTTACAAATTAAATATGAATCCGCTAAATTTAATTGTCGGCTTCTTTTATTTCTCTCCTCTCTCCGATTTAGAACCACTGCTATCCTCACTAAAACTTGTTCTAGACTCACTGAATGAACAGTTTCCAGACTGCATTTTCATTTTAGGAGGCGATTTTAACTGTCGAATGGGTCCGTCTGACCCATTAAGAGACTTAGCTCAAATTTTTAAAGAGTCCTCTGTGCGAGTTTGTAGCCGAACCTATGACGTGAATCTCAACCAACGCGGAACCCTTTTGTCCGATTTTATGTCCATAAACAATTTTGTTTTATTAAACGGTCGAACGTTAAGTGATTTTCCTGCGCATTATACATTTCTCGGACGGAGGGGTTTCAGTGTTGTTGACCTTGTCTGGGTCTCGATACCGCATGTTCATTATTTTCACGATCTTGCGATAGGCGATGGCTCTGACCATTTGCCAGTGTCAGTAGAACTCTATCTCTTCGAAGATGACTCTTCTTCGCAGGCACCTGCTCAAAGCTCTTTATTGCGTCCTGTGACTCGTTTTCAGAACCCCTCGGACGGGTCAACTAGTGCGTTTACATTATGTCATGCGTTTCTCGCGGCCTCGTTTCAAAGCACTGTTTCTGCTGTTTGTAATGATCTCGACGAGTGCTATAACCATTTAACAGTAACGATTCGCAGCTCGGCGCTTTCTTCCGGCCTTTTAAAAGACTGTGTTATTAGCAAAAACCTCTCGCCGTTATGATTCAGGAAAAAGTGGTTTGACAAGGAATGTCTTTCCGCTAAGAGGTCTCTAGCTCGCACCCTGAGATATATGAGGGGGTCTGTATAAAGCTCGGCCGTATTGGAAGAATTCAAGGAATCCCGTAGGTCTTACTCAAATTTACTAGCTGCCAAAAAACTCTCTTACGATTCTAATATTGCCGACAGATTCCGTAGAACAAGTCCGTAACTCAACAGATTTTTGGTCTGCAGTACGCCAATTTCGTTCGAAACCTACACTACGCCATCAAGTGTCAGACGAAAACTGGAATGCGTTCTTCCGCGAGATTTTTCCGGAGATAGAATTGCCGCCCGTGCAGTATTTTGGTACTTTTGATCCCGCGCTGGACTCACCTTTCTCTGTGACTGAACTTAGGGAAAGTCTAAGGACCCTGAAGGTAGGAAAGGCCATTGGTCCGGATAAAATACCTGCGGAACTGTTTAAGCATATGGACGATCAATGGCTTTCTCTCCTTCTTTCGCTCTTTAATAGAATTTTTACGGCGGAAGCCTTCCGTTAGGATGGGCTGATTCGACGATCTTTACTTTGTATAAGAAGGGCGCCCATAGCCATCCTTCTAACTACCGGTTAATCGCAATAACTAACGCACTGGCGAAAATTTTTTCACAGATCCTATGTACACGCCTGTCCAAGTGGGCTACGCAGAGAGACATCCTACCGGAGGAACAATCCGGCTTTCGTGGTGGGAGAAGGACGGAAGATAATATCTTCTGCCTTCTCGCCTCCGCGCAGGTCGTTTTGAGACACCGAAACGCAAAACTTTATAGCCTTTTCGTGGACTTTAAGAGAGCCTTTGATTCCGTCACACACGATCATCTATGGCGAAAGATACTTGGACTAGGTGTTAGCGCAAAATTCGTCAGGGTGCTTAGTGCGCTTTATCGCTCTGCGTCAGTGCTGTATAACACGGAAAACGGGGAAACGTCGCGATTTAACGTAACTGTAGGCGTACTTCAAGGCGAAATTCTGAGTCCGTTGTTGTTTATATTATATTTGTCAGACATAGTTACTTTTTTTCGAGACAATAAGGTACGCGGAGTGGATGTTACCAAATCCACGGATCTGCTAATGCTCCTCTATGCCGATGACCTTACGATTTTTGCTTTTTCCCCCTCAGACCTTCGCCGTAAGCTTAAAATTATCTCTGGCTACTGCTCGATTAACCAGCTCACTGTAAATGTCGAGAAAACTAAGATAGTCTGTTTCAGAAGGGCCGGTCCGCTTGATCAGTTCTCAAGAGGCTTTCTTTTCAACAATGTTCCAGTCGAAGTAAAAAGCGTCTACAGGTTTTCAGGTATAGTGTTTTCCTCATCAACGTCAGGCCTTCAGCCCTCCGAGGACGCCGTTACTCGAACAAGGGCCGCAGCTGCCGCGTCCCTAGCCGTAATAAATTCCGCTAAAATCGACGCATGGGACGCATACTGGAAACTGTACAAAGCTATAGTTACATCGGTACTATTATACGAGGCTCCGTTTTGGGCTCTCCGCCACTTGGATAGGCTGCAGTCGGTGTAAATCGACTTTTTCAAAAGACTTCTCCATTTGCCAAGAAACACCCCGGCTTATTTAATACGATTAGAACTCGGCATCCCTCTGATTGCGGTTGAAATACTAAATCGATCAATAAAATGGGTAATTAAGACCCTCCGACTTCCCGACTCAAGGCTGCCCAAGATTCTACTTATTCGTTTAAGAGAATTATCCGTGATATCTCCAGAAGAGCCCCGTAACTGGCTCACGTAGCTTTTCTCGCTCTTGGATGAGGCGGAGGTTGATGTCTTGCGAGGCAGCTTTAGCGCTGAGTCCTGGGCGAGCGTTGGTCCGCGACTAATTGCTAAATATGCAGATTCTTGCAGAGCTAAAGATCTGGTAAGATGTTTTAACTCCGAAAATATTCAGCGACCACTCTACCGTCAGCTCAGCGACTCGTCGTATACGCTGTATCCGCCTCGTCTGCCTCTGCCTTATCTAAGAGTGAGAGCTCAACTCAGATTAGCGACAGTCTTCACGCGTTCGCTTTCTCTCGGTATGCGTCTAATCTATAATCCCCAATCACCATGCTCGTTATGTAATATGAATGTCCCCGATTCTCTATGTCACATTTTTACGGAATGTCCCTTACTCGCACCAATGAGACGTGATTTTGTTGCTAATGTATCCGCGTGTTCTCCGAATAACATTTTTTGTACTCTGATCTGCAAGTCTGACCTTTTCTCAGCGAGCTTTTTAATATCTAATATTTCCTGCGTTTTGCGTTTATTTTATAGTTTTTATCCGTGTATCTGCGAATTAAGTTTTCGGTCTATTCCGGAACTCACCTCACCTCTCGACAGGTTTTACCCCATACGAGAGTAATAAAATACAATACAATACAATACTAGTAATAATATTTAAAAAAAAACGGGAAAAGATGAAAAATAAAAAATAATAAAAAATAAAAAAAAATGTTAAAACATAACGACATTCATAATTATAAGACTGATAAATTTATATTATACTACAATTTCGATTTAACAGTTATTTGGAACAAACTGGTATATGAATATGATTGGTTAGCATGCAATTGTAATAAATCTAAAGAAAGAAAAATGACATTAGTCCACAAATATGAAGATAAAATATACATAAAATTTTTTTTTTTTTATATATATATGAACATGCAAAAAATAAATAAAAATGCAAAAAAAATTGTATAGACATGTAAAATATACTAATAATTAAAATTAAAAAAGATACATGCGTGGCGTTTCGTTCAATCCCCTCCGCTCTTGAACTCTGGCGTGAAAGAGTCTTCAACACTAGTTTTGTCTTTATACAATAAGAATCTATTCGATTTGACAGTTTGGAATATATTTCCTGCATGACCCATCTTAAACCAACATATCGCCTTACTAACTCACATCTATAATGGTTACGGTATTCACATCATTAGTATATAGTCCTTTAGTTGTCTTGGTGAACATTTTTATTATCATCGCGTACAAGTACATATTACAAATATTTATGGTTATGGATTTATATACCAGACTAAATTTTCTATTCATTAATTTAGATCCGTTTTTATTAATAAATTGCCTTTAAATAATGATCAAGGTGCGTCAGCATAGATATAGTGTTCCTTTCTTCCTTTCCTAATTAAATAACCCTTCAATCATTTGGGAATTTTGTACCTGGGTTCTCGATAAATATCATGCATGTGAGTATCAGAATTCAGTATTAGTTTGTAGTTAGGGCGTCTGAGGCTGATTCCTTCGGCCAAGCCTGACTGAAGAGTTCAAGAGCGGAGGGGATTGAACGAAACGCCACGCATGTATCTTTTTTAATTTTAATTGTTAGTATATTTTGCATGTCTATACAATTTTTTTTGCATTTTTATTTATTTTTTGCATGTTTATATATAAAAAAAAAAGTTTATGTATATTTTATCTTCTTATATCTTCTTATATTTTATCTTCTTATATCTATTGTGGACTAATGTAATTTTTCTTTCTTTAGATTTATTATAATTGCATGCTAACCAATCATATTCATATCCCAGTTTATTCCAAATAACTGTTAAATCGAAATTGTAGTGTTATGATCCGAGTTAAAAATTAATTTCATCATTATATTATTTTATTTCTTAATTTCTTAAATGCCCATTAGTCTATTGTGAATAAAGCCGGATCATAACAACGCACCGATACATGATCGCCGTATAGAAAGCTGATGCAATTCTTGGAATTGTAACATTATTTAATTTCTGTTTCGTATATATATTCTTATATTATAAATTAATATTTTAATGAATTATAAAATTTTGAAATGTATTACATTGGAAGTACGAATACTATTTTTAGTATTGTGGATTTTCCATTCCAATGTAATTTATGTAATAATGTATAATAATGTAAATGTAAGTCGTCACCACTGTATAGAGTGTATGTTATATATGTGTATATAGGAATGTGTGAGTCTAATAAGTTGCATTAGCTTTGATTGTATAATATATTTAAATGCCTGCCATATGTGTAAAAGTATAAGAAATTGGAATTATAAACGTAACTTATTTAGTATACATGTGTGTAGTATAGTATACAATGTAATAGGGTGTACGTATGTATGAATGTTTCGACTTCTAATTTTCGAACATGTCAACTGTCAGTTAGTTACGCTCTGACTTCGGGACAATAAGGCCCACTTCAAGCACGTATACCGGATTATCTTCTTTTAATAATTTTTTTTTTGGTCAACTCTGTGAGTCCCAACGAGGCAAGTGGTATAATCAAAGATTAAAAGTAATATAATTAGCTAAAATATAGTGTCTGGTGAGTGTTTTTCTTTTTTTTTTTGTGGCTTGTGTAATCCCAATAAGTTTAACCGGTTTCCCAATCACATTTCAAATATTTCCTGTAGAGGATTAGGAGAAGTATTCCAGACCATAGTTAAAGATTCCCGTTGCCGATGAAAAATCGCAACAGTAGGGAATCGTAACAGTAGTATAATATAAATTTATTAGTCTTATAATTATGAATGTCGTTGTGTTTTTAATTTTTTTTTTTTTTTTTTTTTTTTTAATTTTATTACTAGTTGAGATTATAAATGTTTTAAAACAAAGCCTAGCGTTCGGGAATCCAAGTGGTTACACTCAAGGTGTTTGAAATGTTAAGAGTTCTTCAAACTGTAGCATTTTAACATCTAATGCAGTTTTTATAAGCATCGTGGTAGATTATAAGCCCGGTTTAAAACCAATTTAATTTTGATAATTCGAACCAAGTTTTATATCAAAATCTTTTTTCGAAGGTGAGATGTAGTTTGAATAAGGTTTTATGTGTAAAATGCTGTTTCTAAGGTAACATTTTCAGAGAATGAATGTTTCAAGCCTCACTATTGAAGTAAAACTCTCATCCGAACAAGGGTTTACCTCAAAATTTTGATTCGAAGGTGAAATTATCATTCGAATAAACTTTCACATGTGAAATGTTGATTCGAAGAGGAAATTGTTATCAAAAGAAGGTTTTAAGTCTTAGTTTATGTTTCAAACCTCAATTTGCCAGCGCAAGAAGATTTTAGGTCTGAAAGGTTGTATCGAAGGTGAAATTGTCAGCGTATGAATGTTTGAAACCTCACCTTTTCTTTCGAATGTAAAACTGTCATCCGAACAAGGTTTTACCTCAATATTTTGTTTCGAACAATTCGCGAGTTTTTCGAAAGTTGCGACAGTGCAATTGAAAGTTTACGGCCTATATGCAACGGCATCAGTGGAATACAACATCGAAAACGCTGTGGAGTTGGCAGTCAACCGCCTCAGTGCCATGCGAGAGAAAATTAAATCGATGAATTAATTTTTACACAGGACGAAAACAAGGATATTGATGATGATGAGAGATTCGATCATCTGGATTCCGATATGGAGCAGGAGATGAGTAATATTTTAAATTCGTTCACTCCGCTCTTCATTTATGAGGAAGTTGATTCACCTTTCGAAAATCGCATAAAAACTGTTCTCGCGATCAATTTTGAATACTGGAATTTAAATGATTTCTTTGATGCTGTAAAATTAAAAGTGTTCGATACTCTACGCGTAGCTTTCAAACAGTACCAGTGTGTGAATGTGTGCATAGTTTTCGGGGGAGAGGTGTGTGATATAGAAACAACGTTACACTCCATTGAGAATTTTGATAGTGGATATGAAATATGAGATATCACTTCAAATTTAAACAGTGGTATGAAGAAAAAATAAAATATCAGATTTCTTCAGATCTTGAAAATCTCTCATCTGATTTTGAATATCAAGACCCCCTACTTTTTCCAATTCAAATATGTAGGACTGTATAAGTGCTATTCAACTCATCTATTCGAATATCTATGCCCATGTGTGGAAGTCGAACCTGCACTACTCCTGTGAATAGCTTTTTTTTACGTGACGGGCAAAACTAATAGACAGTTAATGATCATTCCACTACATAGCTCGAAAAGCGCTACAAATACGACGTATATATATAAATGTGGTGCCAGTATATCGAAAATCTCAAGTGTTGGCACGCTGAAGAATCGACGTTTTTGTTTTTCCCAGAGTCCACCAAAGTTTTCATTACATTAAGATGGTTGATGTGCGGAAAGTTTTTACTTCCTGGGAGAGGTCCCTCACAATGGTTTATCGCACCCTGGGTGAAGACGCTACTTTGGATCAGTTCCGTAACTTCATCGAAGAGTGCCGCGGAACCGTTGATAAAATATACAAATATATAAAATTAAATCGCGGTATTCCAATCAGTACAAAAGCGTCCATAGAATCGCGAGCACATCGCATCTTAGGACTCAAGGCTGCAGCATCAAGGAATTTCGTGCAAAGGGAGGGAAAAGGACCGCGAGGAAATCTCGTTCTCAAAGAAAATGTGCTATCCGCCTTCAACAATAGCCTTCGTACCAGCCTGGTGGTGAATATAAAGTATTTAAATCCTGCCCAGTTTTTTGAAGAATCAAAAGCTGCAATAATAAAATGCGTGCGTGACGTCATCACCATTCTTTCTTTTTACTGGGCGGGCCCAAGCATACTTACAGAATACATCAGTGACAGCTAACAAGTATTTGTAACCCTTATTTTCATCTCCATATGGCATCATTTCTACAAGATCAGCTTGCCAAGTTTCATCTAATCCGCGAATGTCTACTCGCCGTCTTGTATAATTTTTTCTTGCTGGTTTATGAAGCTCCTTCACGACTTCTCTCTTCTATTTAGAAGTCATTGTTGTTAAACAGATAAGGCAACGTCTTGATTAAAACTGTTGGGTGGATCGTTGCAGATAGTTAATTTATTCACATTTTTCAGACCAACTAATTAATTCATCCGTAAATAACATCAGTTGTTGCATTAATCTTCTTTATGGCTTCACTGTTCTTATTGACATTTTGTTCTAGGAGAAAAATTAATTTCTCAGTATCATGAGCTACAGTACTACTCTCCCTTATGTCATAGGTAAGTTTTTTTAAGTCTCCTTCTATATTAGGAATATCTACCGTAAGACTATCAATCAAACCATTATTTGTATTCAAATCACCTTTATTTTTCTTTACTTCCCACTCTAAGACAGTGACATTATTCGTAAGATTGCTATGCGTGTAATTATTTTTATTTAAATTATTGGTATGTTTAGTTATTTCTTGATGTAATTCAATAGTATAATTTCCGATATCTAAAGATATAATCCGCCTCTTTTCTATTTCATTGTAATTTTTAGTTATATCTTGCTGCATTTTGTTTATACTTTTTTCAAAATATTCAATCTATTTTTAATTACACCTTTACACAGCTCACCTATTTGCTGTTTAATATCGCGAATAGATGTGTGGAACATTCTCAAAGTAATGGCATCATCCGAATCCGTCCGATTTCCGATATTACATAACTTTCTTTTCGTAAAATCATAAGAACCGTCTGTAGAAATTTCAACACTTTGAAATACTTGCTTCCGTGCTCGTTGAGACGAACGTCCAAATACATCGATGCTCATTATGATACTGACGTAATTATCGCAAAATTAATAGATTATATTAGTTAGCTTCGCGCAACTCCTCAATGACCGATAAAATTTCAGTCGAAAGACTCGAATTACCCGCAGCTTGCGATGCTATTAGAAGGCGCAAACGATCGACAAGTTCATTTGGATCATCCCAATGCACGTAATCAATTTTACGGTTTTGTCCAGCAATCATGTATTCAAGCAAATTATCGCCCTTTTTCGGAACATCTTTGAAGATATCTTTGATATAGTTTCGATACTTGTGGGAAGCATTATATCGAATAGGTTTTTCTTGATTCCAATCTTTCCTAAGGGCATTAGTTAAGGTAAGTATACTTTTGTAATTGTTTAAATCAGATTTTTCTATTATAGCTATATCAGCTTTTTTCTTAAATAATAACTCTAGCAAACCTTCAGTAATAGCAAATTTGTGATCCTTAACAATTATATTTTTATTCTTAAATTCTATTGTCGAATCGCCGATTCTTGTAGTACCATCTTCTATGCGACCACCATAAATTGTATCAATGATATCACTTCTCTCGTGAATATTCCTCATCAGTAAAGTCAGAAACTTATTTGATAACCTTTCTTCAGTATGATATGTAGGTGTTTTAATATCACTGCTAAATGTCTGATTTAAAGGGGTATTATATCCATCACGCATATCATCATCATCATCATCATAATAATCGTTAACATCATTAATTTCCATACTATCCGCTACTTTATCCTGTGTACCATCAATTGCATGTTTACTGGTCGACATTGTTGAAGCGTCGGATATTTTTTCAATGGACTTATTAAAGGGTTTCACTTATCGCAAGGTCATGCGTTTCTTTACCAATTTTTAATAATCGATGTTTCGCCGTTTCCGGCTTGATTGCGACTTAACGTTTGTTTTTGCGCCCGTTGAATTTTGCATAAAAGTTAATATTTCTGTCGTGCAGTGGTGTTCTTTTCGCTTGACGGTGTGTCAGTTTATTTTTTCGGACATTTTTGAGCACTGATTGACTCATTTGAGGGGTATTCTAACCTCAATCTTCCATCTGTCATTAAGACGAAGGGGAACATGTGCTCCTGCCGTTAGAACTGCGCTGTAACGGCTCGAAATTCATCTCTGCCGTGACCACGCTAATCAGGCGGAATCTTCAGCTTGCCGTATCTGCTCCTCTTGCCACGTTCTCCTTCCACTATATTTCACCAGGCGACAGCACTTTCCAGCCGTGCAGTCTACCTTACATGTCGGAGAAAGGTTCGCCTCCCAGCTGTAGCGGCCAGTCGTCACTCCCCCCAGTCAATCTTCGGTGAAGAAGGAGGTGCGACTCGCACCGCTCATTCGACCATCCCTGCTCTCGGGTCGGCCTCCCACTGCCACCCGGTGGAAAGACCTACGCTCGAACAGCTGTGGCACGCTCGACTCCTACGTTATTAATAAGCGAAAACGGAACACCTTATCGCCGGAATCGGACATTAGCAAAAGTGACGACAATAGGAGTACAAAAAAAATCAACTTGACAAATCTGATCCAGAAATATTAACAAACTTAGACGATATGGCTTCCGAAGCAGCACTTAGTAAAATGCAAGCAGCGCTGCAAGCATCGATTTCAGCTGTCGCCGTTTCCGTAAATCCCGACAGTGAGGAAATTAGGCGCGACGTCGACGACGCGTCGCGGGCTTGACACAAATAGTTCTCGACCAGAGGAATGAGTTCTCAGCGCGCATCACCGCCCTCGAAAAGAAAGTCGAAGAAAACGCGAGTACAAACGATCAACTCAAAGCGAAAGTTGAATCCCTGGAAAGACAACTTAAGCGGAAAAATATTATTATTACCGGCCTTCGAAATAATAATAAGGATTCTTCGAAACAGGATGTTGATTCTTTTCTTGCAGATAAGTTTTCGCTTGAGAATGCTGTGGCCTCAGTCACAACATTAAAAGCCAATCCACCGACTTTATTAGCGGAATTAACATCGGCTGACCAGAAATCCAAAATCTTGTCAGAAAAAAGAAAAGTGCTGCGAAATACCAACATCTTTATTTCGAACGACCTTACAGACAAAGAACGTCTATTCGAATATAAGGTTCGTGAGGCACGCCGCAAAGCAACAGCAGACAACATCTCGTTCTCTACATGAGGTAGAAGCGTTTTTTTGGGCAACAAACGATTATCCTGGTCCAACGAACTCCAAGAATTTGTTGACCTGTCAAATCTCGCAGAACACGAAAACCAAGACATGTCTTGTGCTCCTGGAGAAGCCCTAACGGGTCCTATGGAAGCACTTTACCCAAATCTACGTCTCAAGAACAAAAAAATTTTTAAAGGCTACCCATCTCTCTTCTTCGTCATCAACATCTCCGGTATCTAAGGCGAAAAGTTCAACTGACTCATCGACACATCGGAACACTGTATTTGATGCGCAAAAATGTAAAGTAACCCGTATTGTTTTTTGGAACGCTCGCGCTTTTTTAAATATTAAAAATAATTCTTTTTCCTCAACGCAAAGTATTATTAATTTTTCAGAAACTTGGTGCAACGTCGAAAGTAAGATTCGCGAACGAAAGTCTAACTCGGGTACGATTTTTTCTGCAGCCACTCGCGCAGCCTCCATTGGACGTTTCAGTGGGGGGCTTTTATGATAAATCCTGATTTTGCTCACGAAATTCTCGACGTTTCACCAAATTGGATTTTTGACTCAGTCAACACATTTATATTACTTATTAAAGTTATTATCGGCTCTTTTTATATTCCTCCAAACGCAGATCTGTCTGTAATTTTTTTGAATTTAAATAATGTTCTCGATGCTCTTAAAACCCAGGTTTTGGACTGATTTTAATTGCAGGATTGGGACATTGAACGACAAATACGACATTGATCAAATATTTGAAAACTCTAATGTCTCATCGATGCGAGTATCCCACGAGGCGGCGCACAATAAGCACGGCTCGGCTCTACTGGAGTTCATGTGTTCCAACAATTTCGTTTTAATTAATGGCAGGTCACTTAGTGACACTCCGGCCCACTTTACTTTTCTTGGCAGCAATGGCTGCAGTATAGTCGATCTGGTGTGGGTTTCCGACACTCATTTACCTTTTGTGCACGATCTCAAATTAAGCGACGATCTCTACGGGTCCGATCATTTACCGGTATTTTTATCCCTTTTTTTAAGTTCTGAACGCGCAATTCAGGCAGATTCTCACGCTCTATCAGCTAGTGTACCCGGAGTGAGAGTTGTGAGGTCGAAAGATGGGTATGATAATTTTGTAGCTGCCTTTAAAAAATCGAGAACTTGGGAAGAACCCGCAAGTGCAGATCCTACCGCGAATTACGTAAGTTTTTGCAGGAAGCTTAAAGAACTCGCTTTAGAATCTAACATATTAGTGGCGACCTATCATCGTAGTTTTAGTTTTAGTTTTACCATGATCGAGACTGTGCTGCAGCGAGAAAACAAACAAAGCGCTGTTTACATGTAATGCGGCGAAATGATTATAGCGAGCTCACAGTTCAGTAATATATAATAGCTAAAAAATCATACACGAAATTAATTGCAAATAAGAAGCTAGTTCATATTTCCACATTAACCGATACCTTTGCTGCGACTAAGAATGCGTGCGACTTTTGGAAAGCGGTCCGTCTTTTCTCTAAGAAACCGTCTGTTGGGTCATTGATTTCGGAAGAAGCGTGGAGAAACTTTTTTTCTACAGTTTTTCCCCAAACTACCGATCCTTTACTTCTGCTTCCTAATATCCACGATCCTGTACTCGATTCCCCTTTAACCCATAATGAATTATTGGCGAGCATTAACTCACTCAAGGCCGGTAAGGCAGTTGGCCCGGATAGTCTACCTGCAGAAATTTTCAAACTACTTGACAACTCTTCAACTTTTCGTTTATTAGATATTTTTAACGCGTTTTTTGTGCGAGAAGAATTTCCCAGTGACTGGACCCGGGCGACGGTTTTACCATCTTTAAGAAAGGCTTAAGAGATGATCCATTTAGCCACAGATTAATTGCGATAACAAATGCCATATCTAAAATATTCTCACAGATTTTGAATAAACGACTTGTAGACTGGACAACACGTAGGAATATTATACAAGAAGAACAAGCAGGATTTCGTTACGGAAGAGGTACGGAGGAGAATATCTTTTGTCTTCTCGCCGCCATACAGATAGCCCTCCGGCGGAAGAAATCCAAAATCTATAGAATATTTGTAGATTTTAAAAGAGCATTCGACACAGTTCCACACGCACTGCTCTGGAAGAAACTGGCTGGTTTAGGTGTCAGCGCCAAATTCATAAGGATTTTAAGAGCTACCTATGAAACGGCATCCTTATCAGTCAAAATGGCGAACGGACACTTGATAGAATCGGACGTGACCATTGTTGCTACAAGGTGAAATTTTAACCCCTCATCTTTTCCTACTCTATTTATCTGACTTGACAGACTTCTTCAGGGGAAGGGGGGTCAGAGGTGTTGATTTAACAACTACATTTGATCTGCTCATCTTAATCTACGCCGACGATCTTACGATTTTCGCCTATTCACCGGTGGACTTAGGCGAGAAGTTGCGGCTACTTTCGGAGTATTCGGAGTGTAACGGCCTTATGGTTAATATCGAAAAAACCAAAATTATGTGTTTCCGAAGGGGCGGACATTTAGACTCTTACTCGAGACATTTTGAATTTAACGGTAGTCCGGTTGAGGTTGTCACTAGTTATCGGTACTTGGGAGTTATCTTTTCCTCTTCCGCGCAGGGTTTATTAGCCTGTAAGGAAACCATCATAAAAACCAAAGCCGCGTATACTTCGATCGCATCAATTATAGCCAACGCTAAAATAGATTCTTGGGAGGAAATTTGGAAACTATATGGAGCGAGCATTACATCCATCCTGCTTTATGCCGCACAACTGTGGGGTCTTAGATATACCTCTTACCTAGAGTCTACTCAGATCACTTTTTTCAAACGCATCTTCAACCTCCCGGTAAATACACCATCATATTTAATTCGGTTGGAGTTCGGCCTTCATTCTATAGCTGTAGAGGTACTCAACCGTGCTATGAAATGGGTTGTTAAAGTCTTACGCCTACCCGACTCTAGGATTCCAAAAATACTTCTGACGCGTTTAAGGGATTTACTTCAGGCCAATACAAGTGACTCTTTTAACTGGCTGTCACAAGTTAAATCTTTTACCGACAAATTGGGGGACAACGAACTATGGGCGAATTTTGATGCAGATTTCTGGGAGCGGAAAAGGCTAACAATAGTAGATCAGTTTGCCAAACTAAGCAGGAAAGGTGATTTCGCACATTACTGCAACGCCAACTCTCCGCAATTACCCATATACCGAAATTGTAATGACTCCTATTCCACGCATTATCCGGTCCGTCTTCCTCCTGATCATTTGAAACTAAGAATCCAACTTAGAGTATCCACGATTCATTCTAGATCTTTGCTAATATCTGGACAGCGTTTCGCATGCGATCCGACGGCACTCTGCACGCTATGTAATCTCCGCACTAATGAAAATCTTATGCATATTCTTTTTGATTGTCCTCTTTATCATGTTCTGCGGGAAAATCTTTCCCTCGCTAAAAATGTCTTGTCCACGTCGCCGGAAAATATTATCATAAGTCTTATCTGCTCCAACGACGTTACTTCAGCGAAAACTCTATACTTTTTTGTAAAAGTGTGTTTCAGGCGCCGGGCTTTTATGTTAGGTGATTAGCTTAGTTTAGATTAGTTTAGCTTAACAAATACTTCGTAAATATCTTTGTAACACTATGTACTGCCCGATTACGGGACTCCATCTCTGCGGAACATCTATCTCTTTACAAGAGTAATAAATATCTTATCTTATCTATCTGAGCAATTCCACGTGAGGCGGATCAGTCACCTCTCAGAAATGTTTGTAATTTTGTTTATAGCTAGTTTTTGGTGAAATATAATGTTCTGCAAAGTGATTTTTTTTATTTAGAAAATCCACCGAGTTATAAACAAGCCAAGATTTTGGGAACTTTTTATTAAAAAAATCATAGTTTTTTTCCTGTAAGTTCTATCGAAAAATGTTTCATACAAAATTTGTGGGTAATAAGTTGTAGTTTTCAATAAAATTATATAAAATTATAAAAAGATGGTTTATCCCTTATGTTTTTGACAATATATTTTTTATGAATTTTTTAAACAATCAATATGGGCATAAAAAGTTATGGAAAAAATTTATTTATATAGTACCAGTCTTGAGGTATTATACAAAAAATCAGCAACGATGTGTTTTGTCTCGTTTTCGAGAAAATAATTTTGGAACACTTGCCCGCACTGTGCGCGCGCGCCCTGCCTACGTTCAGAGCATGTACTATTGCTCAGCCGCAGTCTTCGCAATGCTCTAATCATCAGAGTCTAATGCATACACTCAGAAAAATGTTGTAAACAGTTTTTGTACGGAAATTAATATCGGCAATGCGAAGGTCGTCGAGGTAAAAATAACATTACAATAAGACTCGTAATCTGTCGCAAACTGTCATGTTGTTTATTCATCCATTTTTAAATGTTTTTTACGGCGAAATTGTTAACCCCAGCTGTGAGCTCACAATGTCGTATTTTTTAAATTTTTACTGCTATTTATGTAGAACTAGTCTTTGTGTATTATACAAAATATCAGCAACAATGTATTTTATCCTGTTTTTGAGAAAATAATTTTTAACTCTATCTATTTTTAGTATCATTATTTACAAAATGGTTGTGTATAATTTTGCTATATGTAGCGTCGTTTTCTATGGGAACAGAATTAAATAACACATATTTTTGGGACAGCAGTACATCTGCATATGGCGTATTCCATGCCAAGCGTCGCCATAGAGAGAATTAGCCGTTTTCGGCGACTACTGTTACTGTTAATTTCCTACAACCTGTATAACTCGTGTTAATTACTTTTGTTAATTACTATTGTTCGGCAAATTTACTCGCTACGGTTCGTTGCATATTGTTGCCTTTTCGAGAACAATACTGTGCTGAAAGTGCCGCGATTTTCTTGGCTCCTTCTGCGTGGAATGGAGACTGGTTGCATCGGTGCTCGAATGGAGGGGATTGCTTTTGACGTTTCGGCTACGGAAAGTATCGTTTTCCTTTTCCTTGGACAAGGAGAACCGTGGCGCGTGGATCGCGTCAGGGCCTTCGTTCGCGTTCGGGAGTTAGTTGGCAGGGGACCGTCGTAGTGCTAGGACGCGTCTCGGGCGTGGATCTCCTGTCCATTGTGACAACCACGTTGCGCGTATCCACTACGGACGCGATACGGCGGGAGAGGATCTCCCATCCATTGTGACAAGCACGCTGCACGTATCCACTACGGACGCGACATGGCGGGAGAGGATTTCCTGTCCATTGTGACAACCACGCTGCACGTATCCACTACGGACGCGATACGGCGGGAGAGGATCTCCCATCCATTTTGTGACAAGCAGGGCTCCGTGTATCAACCACGGACGCAAAACGGCGGGCGGTGGGAGTATCCGACGCCAACAACGGTCATCCACTGGCTGTTCTTTGTGAGGTTTTTCCATTCTAGTTTCACCATGTTTTATTAATATATTATTAACGTATTATTATATAAATCTATCTATGTTGTGTGTTGCTCTAATGAAAGTGTGCGACCAAGCTCGTTGCAGACTACTGGCTACCCACCCCGTGGGTTCCGCATTTCCATGACGTATTTTACATATTTATCTACACGTAAACTAATCACTCGGCAACTCTTGCGTGGAGTGCTTTTTCTTGCTTGTTTCAGCGATCTTCTACTCACCTGGCGGCTATTCAATGGGATTAATAGGTACTCAAGACATAGTATCAACACTCGGAAACTTGTATAATTTCAAATAAAGGCAGAACCACAAAACACGATTTCTGTACGTTTTTCATTGCGCCCTTCCTCGTTGCCTGCGGACTCTCTATTCACTAGTCCAGTAGGCTTCTTCCTCATTGTACAAACAACTATAAATAGTATTTTGTTAATTACTATAAATAGTAATTAACAAAATACATCATTGTGAGTTCACAGCTGGGATTAAAAATTTCGCCGTAAGAGACAGTTAAAAATGGATGAATAAACAACATGATAGTTTACGACGGATTACGAGTCTTATTGTAATGTTATTTTTACCTCGACGACCTCCGCATTCCCGATATTAATTTTCGTACAAAAACTGTTTACAACATTTTTCTGAGTGTATGCATTAGACTGTAGCTTGGGGTATTGCAAACACAATGAAACTAAAAAGTAAATTAGGCATGGGGCTGAAAAAGAAGAAAGCGTCAAAAAAGAAAACAACATCATTGAACAACATTATTGCGGCTGCTAAAATGTCAATGTCACCAAGTAATAATGTTCAAAATGTTATATCGAGTGCTTTGAAAGGGGCACGTAAAGCAGTAAAAGAAGCCGGTGGCAAGCCATTCATACAAAAAACTCGACAACTATCGATACCTGCAAAGGTTGGAGGATTCTTGCCATTCCTAGCAGCCATATATGCTGGATTAAGTGCTGTAGGTGCATTAGCCGGTGGCACAGCGGGTATAACCAAGGCTGTTAATGATGCAAAAGCTGCTCAAAAGCAGTTACATGAAAGTGAAAGGCATAATCGTGCTATGGAGACAATAGCTATAGATAAAGGGTTATATCATAAACCTTATAAAAATGGTCTAGGTTTTAAATTAAAACCATATAAAACGGGATTAGGTGTTAAATGTAGAAAAAATCGAAAAAACTTCTATAGCTACCGCATCGAGCACTCACCGATGCAGATATATTAAAATATTCGAAAGAAGCTGGAATTCCGAATTTTAGAGGTGTCTTTATGCGTAATAATTTACCAAAGAATCCCCAAGTTAATGAATGTGCAGTCATAAATTTAAACGATGCAAGCGGTCCAAGGACACATTGGGAAGCATATCGTAAACGTGGCTCTAAAATCGTTTATTTTGACAGCTTTGGAAACCTCACCCCACCTGCTGAGTTGGGAAAATATATCGGTGTAGGTAGCATTATGTATAACCGTGAAAAATTTCAAGACTATACCACTTTTGATTGTGGACATTTATGTAATAATGCTCATTTTTATGCAATCAGCTGTTTTGTCCAAATAAGTATCAGTTGTATAAATATATTGCATAAAATGTTATGATAATCAGTGTAATTTAAACAATCAGTATGAATGATACATTTACGTTGACGCTCTCGGGATAGTCTTTAGTATTGGAAGCGCAATACTTTCCACCTATTGAACTTTTACCGCAGAAGAATTATACATTGGGCTTAATCGAACTTTTAACGTTTAATTCAATCCCAAATGTTGACGTTAATAATAAATTTCATATTGGTAACCATCAAATCACTGTGCCGATCGGGAGCTATGAAATTAAGGATACAGCAGAATATATTAGAAACAAGCTATCAGAGTATAGTGATATTACACTAGATATAAAACCCAATAATAATACCTTACGTAGTGAAATCAGGTCTAATAAAGACATTGATTTTACACCAATCGATTCGATTAAACTTAATGCGCTTCGCGTAGAGTGCAATATAACTGCAGGCGCTTACATTAATAGCAGTAGAGCGCATACGATTCATGAATTTTCTCCTACTGTGGCGCCCGGATATAAGATTGTGGAAGTGCCGAATCATGTCACTTACTTACCTGTTGTCGTCAGATTAATAGATCATATACAATTGCGTATTGTTGATCAGAACGGTGAATTGGTGAATGTTCGTGCTGAAACAATTACAATACGACTACATCTTAAATCTACGTAACAATGGGTATTATGTACAATGGTCAGATCCTTAATAGTTACTATAATAATAAACCATCATGGACAAAATATATCAGTCGTCATCAAATTCGTAAGACGTTAACACGTCAAAACGTTCTATTTCTGAAAAGCTTGGGACTCAAGCTACATCATCACCACAATATCAAACAGAGAATAATAAAAACTGTCATTGCCGTTGTTGCATTTGCTTGCTTATCGCACGTTATCACAATAACAATAATGGAGGATCCAATACTCAGCATTCAGAACTTATGTAAAAGTTTGATACATGTTAATGAGAGGTTGACCAATCCGATGGGACTAAAGAAAATAATACTAATCTAACATCTAACGCAATCTGTCATTTATTTGATGAGGCGCGGTATGAGTTGAATGGAGTTGAAATTGATCGAAATAGAAATGTTGGTATTACTAGCTTCATGAAGGGGTATCCTTCTTACACACCAAATCATGAACCCGTTTTAATCAATGCAGGTTGGATATCTAGTTCAAATCTAAAGATAACAAGTGATAATGGTTATTTTGATGTGATCGTGCTTCTGAGTATGATTCTCGGATTTGCTGAAGATTATCGTGAGATAATTGTAAATGCGAAGCATGAACTTGTTTTAACAAGATCTAAACATGATAATAATGCAATTATACAAAATGTGGACGAAAATTATAAAATTGAGATGAATAAAATAGAATGGTTAGTTCCATATGTCACGTTGGCTGATAGGGAAAAGACACAGCTGCTGCATTTCATTGAAAACGATCCTTGCATATCTTTAAGTTTCCGTACATGGGAACTTTATGAATATCCTCTATTGCAGGTCTGTGAAAACAGCGACACAACTAGAAAAGCCACGATATATTATTATTGGATTCCCAACGGCTAGAAAAAATGACAAGGCGAGAAATGCAAGTCTGTTTGATCACTGCAACATTAGTAATGTTAAAGTATTTTTGAATTCAAAATATTATCTGTATGGTAATTTAAACCTTGATATTGCAAATAATCAATTTTCTTTATTATATGATATGTATATCAATTTTCAAGCAAGTTACTACAATAAAAATGTTACTGGTAAACCTATATTGAATAAATCAATATTTTTAGAGAAAGTTCCATTAATCATTATTGATTGCTCTAAGCAGAATGAAGCTTTAAAACATGCACCTGTCGATGTTCGACTCGAATTTGAATCAAAGGAAAATTTTCCTGCAAACACTTCTGCTTATTGTTTAATTTTACATGATCGCATTGTACAATATAACCCAATAAATGGAAATGTAAAGAAATTGGTTTGAGAGGAGGGGTAACCATTATTGCGCGTGCATCAATTAATGAATAAAACGCGGTTATAATTTATTCACTAGTGAATCAGCTTCATACGAAATGGAATACATTTTTTTTGGTCACATTGGTCAGATTTACTTGTCAACTTTATGCCATCTATGGCTAATCGGGCAAGGCTTAGTCATCATCCCACTCAGGACGATACAAACAAGTAAACAATCACAAATACTACACATAATCGACACCGTCAACAGTTAGTCGGCGGCCTGTGTAGTAGCAGGCGCATCGCAAACATTGTCTTATTTTCATTCAAGACAATATTGACGAAGCGTCGACCACGGAAAAACCATTCACGGTGTCGATAACTACCGACTGAGGTCGGTATCAGTCCCAAATTCGTACCTACGACCAGCAAGGTTTCCCGAATTATCCGCAATGGAAATAATCAGAAAAAGTTGCCGGACGGGGATTCGAACTTACGACCTAAGGAACGTTGAGTTTACGAGGCAAGCATGCTAACCACTTAACCATCGCGTTCCCTTGAAATGGAATACATTGTAGACCATAATAAGGTAATTGGTTCATACCGAAGGAAATGTCTATAATAAATATTGTCGACAGTGAAACTGTGACTTATGTGTTTAAACCACCATATCAATGGGTGTGGTTACCTTTACACTATAAGATAGTAAATAACTGGTTGATGAATAATTATCACTGTTTACCATGGCAAAAAATTTCTGTCGTTGATTATAGGATTGTGTTTGATAATAATTGGGGACGGGGTTATTCATATATGCGTTGTGTTTGACCGTTTATATGGTTTTGTCTGTTGAAGAAGTTTCCCTGTAAGTTAGGTGGTCCATTTCTTTGGTGATTTTGATAATTATTAGGTATAGGATTTTCTGATATTTATATTGACGATAATTCGATTGAAAATTACTGGGTTGAAAATTATTCTGTTTGTTTCTAAAAATACAAGTATTTGCTTCATGACCTGTCCTTTTGAATATTTGGCATTTTGTGTCTGTAGTTACTATCTTTATTTTTTGTGTTTTATTCTGCTTATCTTCTTGTCTATTGTCCTCTTGGGTTGTACCTCTAACGCTATTCGATAATTTTTATTCGCCTTTCTATTTGAATGGCTTTGTGTATGGCTGTTGGTAAGTTTGCTATTTCTGTTTTAATTAGTCGTATTTCTATTTCTGATTTTAGATTGGTTAAAAAAGTTTCTAAAATTTCGTTTTCGGTTCTGTCCTTTTCCACGTTCATTATTTCGTCGTTATCGCTTAGAGCTTTGTAGGTTTCAGTTATTCTATATCCTGCATCTCTAACACGGTTGGTATATTCGACAACACTTTCGAAATCGAATTGGTGTATGCCTCTTAACTCCTGCATAATTTCTTCTCCTTTAAGTCTACTTATTATTAATTTAACCAGGTCTTGTTCGGAATCTTCGGGTAACATATCTCTTGCTTCTTCACATCCATCAACAAAGGCATAGAATATTTTGGGGTTTCCGTCGTATCTAGTACATTATCGATTGCGTGATTAAGGGTTATCTCTGCTATTTGCCATTTTTTTTAAATTCGCCTTCTGGTGATTCTGGACGGTTAGTGTTATTCAGAGATTTGAAGGTTTCGTCCTCGCTACCTATGCTTTCTTCTTTAAGTTTATTAGAAACGTTTTTGTTAGTTTTTACGGGTAATCTAGATTTAAAAACAGGTAAGTATCTTGAATACCAGTTTCCGAATTTTTCTTTTTGTTTTAGTTCTTTTCTGGACTTTTATTTGTTGGTTCGAATTCTTCTAATAGGTTGCTAAATTCGTGAATTAATGAGTTTAATTTTTCTGATACGTTTTCAAGGTGTACATTCTGTGAATTTATTTTTTCTTCAAGTTTTTACTTGCTTGGTTTTCTGTATCTAAATTTATTTGGACTATGTTCCGTTTATTTGATTCCTCTTGTTGCTTATATTCTAATAATTGTTTATTTTCTAAATTATGTATTGATTTATGTTTTAAATTATGCTCTAAACTATGTTTTAATTATGTGTTTGATTACGTTTTAATTTATTTTCTGGATTATGTTCTACACTATGTGCTAGATTATGTTCTAAATTATGTTTTAAAGTGTATTTTGGATTATGTTCTAAAAATTGTTGTAGATTATGTTCTAAATTTTCGGGGTTTTCTTCCTCTATATTTTCGTGTCTAATATTTTTTTGTCTCCGGCGATAATACGTCTCCTAATAATTTATTTTTTTCTGACTCGTTCAAGTGTTTTGTTAAATTTCAGGTTGTTCTTTCCCCAGATATTTAGAAAAACACGGTAGATAAACATTTGTTGTTTCCATGCAGTAATAGTAAAAAAAAAATAATAAATAATATTAATAATTTGAGGATTGTATTTTTTCTAAGTGATACGGGAAAGGTAGAGAACTCAGTCAGTGATCACATAAAAAGAAAGTTATTTTTGGCCACAACTTGGCAATAGTTTTTATATTTAATATACCACAGCTTCGTAAAAGGTCAGTAAAAAGAAAAAAGGAAAAAAATGGTTATTGAAATAAAAATTTATAGTATGTTTTATAGTATATACATATATTTTCTATAAGGTACAAAATTATATTATTATTATTTTTTATTCTTTAAATATTCGTTGCACGTTTTTTTTGTGTAACCTACATCGTCATTGTCTGTCGTCTTTTCTCTTTTTGTTTAAAGCGTCCTGGTTGAGAGGGGGTGGTTTTCCGACAGATTTTTCGGGTAGGTAGGGGATTCTCGTCGGATTCTGGGAAACCTTGGGTATTGACATCCGTGTCCGCCCACATAAAACGAAATTGATTCAAATCGTCCTGAGGGGTACCGTAGTAGTTATATGAGCTGTCCACTTTAGGTTGAAAAAAAATTTATTTACTTTATTATAATTGTTGCAATAAATGTGTTTTTCTTATTATCTCTTTTTTATTATATATATATATAAAGGGTTATTTACTTTTAGTCAATTTGGAGTACGATGATGTTTTTTCTTCGTGGTTTTATTTTTATTTTTTCTTTGGGTAACTTTTCTAGATTTTCTTTTATTAAATATTCAATTTTTTATTCTATTTTTCGCTTTCCGCCGTTTTGCCTTAGCAAATGTTTAATAAACCCCTGTTCGATTAGGTGGATGTAGTGTAACTGAATGCGTCTTCGTTCAGTTAAGTAAATGATTGTTTGACTTTTTAATGGGGAGTGTTTTTCCACTATGAAAGAAAAATGGGTTACAAAATTTTATTTTTAGTATCCTTGTACGTTTTTATTTTAGATTTGTTGTATACAGGGTGATTCTCCATTGAATGACTTCGGGAAATAGTAGTCGCGACGATTGCATTGTCAGCGAACATCGAATTTCGCGACAATCAAGCAACTCCTGTTCCTATTGGCTGACTTTAATGCTAAATAATTTGAAAACTATACATCGCACAATTTTTTTTTCATTTGGAAAACAGTATTAAAATTGATCAAAGAATCTACTATTTCCCGAAGTCATTCAATGGAGAATCACCCTGTAGAATTATAAAAATATTGCCGTTTCCGTTCTAGAGTTTTTTTTTTGTAGGACAAAGGAGTGCAATCACTCGCGATTGCACGTATAGGAATTTATTATAATTATTTATTAACAAACAAAAATTTGAAAAATAGTTTTTTTTTATAAAGTACCGCTTTTGTTAGTACAGAGTACTGGTGACTGAGAAGAAAATGAATTTATTATTTTTGAGAAGAACTAGAGATATAAATTTTGGAATGAATTAATTTATTTAAGAGAACAATTTCCTTTGGGGATTTAATTGTTTCTTGCTTCAAAAGCGCAGGTCTCTGTTTGGTATTGCTGTCACCATTTTGTTAGTGAATACTATCGGCGACTAAAAACAATTGTTGAGAAAATGGGAATAAAAAAAATCTAATTGACGACGGCCATTGTTCAGAGGGAGGGTACATAAAGTGGAAAATCCACGAGACTCAAAAACGGAAATAGCTTAATAGAGGACTGGACTTCAAGAACAGCTAATATTTTGATCCCTTGTATTTTCCGAGATGATGTCATCATTTTGTAGGGGGAAAGCTCTTAATAAGCGATAGTCTTTGTTCTGGTGATGACGTCATTCGACACATGTTGAGATACATAATGTGTTTTGCATCTGCCGCAAGGCTTTTATCCAAGGGAAATAAAGTCGTTATAATGGTAAAATTAATTATAATTCGGGCTATCGTTTCATTATTTAATTTTATTTAGATTATTTCCCGAAATAATATTTTGCATGCGATAAATATTTCAGCCATAAACAGTTGTATTCGTATTTGCTGTTGATATTGAAGTCCGGAGAAAATAAGGACAACTTATTTCCGATTTCAAAGGGCAAAACATACATTGTATATTCATTGAAGGACAAGGAATGAGAAGGCGATATGCCGAAACTTCAGGAACGTTCTAGACGGATTAACGAAGAAGGACCGGAGGAAAGCCTAGCCGCGTATACTGTTACAGGCCGGGTGGTCTCCCCCTACTATAGATCGTGGTGTAGAAGGGCGAAACGTCGTAAGCGGTGCCATTACCACCGTTGCGTCTGAACGATAGTTCGTTGGTAGCTGTCCTGGATCTTGGTACACCCCTGGGTACGACCGCGTGTAAGGCTACGAAGTCAATTCCGTACGCCATTCTTCAGATTCTTAATAGCTCAGGGTGGTCTAATATGTCTTTTATAGATTGTTCGCTACCGTTTTCACGAGTGATAGTGAAAGTGTAAAAAAGCCAATCGATGTCGCCTTCGGATATCTGAGTCGGGTCTTCGGTTCGCATCATATTTTGGTGAATTTCTGCCGTGGCCGCGAATTTCTATGTGGTTATCTTCCCGGAAACTTCGTTTTCGCGCAAAATATCTCCAGTGAATTGTTTATAGCAAAAATGGTTAACTATTATGGAAAAAAATGTGGTTATCCGATCATTTTCTTGTCCCCGTTACTCTCGGGAAGACGCATCGATGTGGTTAACTACCGCGAATGCGATCGAAAATATGTCCCTTGAATTAACATAAGATCAAAATTTAATAAAATTTGGAAGTGTGGTTTATGCGCTGTAGGTCGAAATCCAGGCCAGAAAATTTTTCAATTCAAACTGTAGGTATTAAAGAAAAAAATATTAAAAAGTGCATCAAATGTCGAGTGGATTTGATAGTCGGAAAATCTCGTGTTTGTAAAAAATCGAAGCACGTGGATCATTTAATAACACACATTGAAGAAGATCTTTCAGTGCAACAAGTGGTTAGTAAATTAATAAAAAATCTTATCACTTCGACATTTGAATCCAAGGTAACTAAATGTCAAGAGTTGTTATTGTCTCAATAACATGGGCACTAATTCCACCGAGAAATAAAGAACAAAAGCCTATTTTAACCAATAAAGTAGGTATAATGACATCAGCCGTCATAGTTACTACGAAGAATCCAAAAATGTTCGAATCAAATTTAAAAATTTGATGTCCAAAAATGTTATATGGTGAACAAAAATAAAAATAACGCAAACATAAACTTAGTTGGATGTTGGTGAGGGGACTTAGCAAAACCAAATTTTAGGTCCTAAGTCGATAGCAGGTTGCATGAGGTGTGAAAGAAGACCCCTATAGACGGGTTCTCTAGTTGAATGATGGAGTCCCTATAAACGGGATTTCCAGTGAATGAGTGAATGAATGACGCTGGAGACTCGTACTCCATCTCTGACCTTCGGGCCGGAGAGGCGAAATGGAGCAAAGGACCTTTGAGGTGAGCGACCAAATATAGCGATCCTCCAATCTAAAGGTGGACGCTATCGTGCCTGATGTACCGCAAACGATGCCCTTGGAACACCGGGCGACCTCCCATTATATTCAGCCTTCACTAGGTAATGCGGGGCTCTGCGTGGTGACGCATTAATTCCTACGCTACTCGTTGGACGAAAAATTAAGGTAATGAAAGCTTGCCGAGCATCTATGGCCAAAACGACCCAAACTAATGCAAACATTTGTTGCTCAATTATTGCTCAACAGTTGCCCTAATCCCGTATTTGTTGCTCCCATATTTAAAAAAAAAAGCAGGTTTGGCCAGCTTGTATAAAAACTAGCCAAACATAGCTCAAAAAATGAAAAAAAACCTATCCTATAGAAAACTACACAGCTAATTGTTGCTCATTTGTTGCTAAAAGATTACTCAAAGAATATAGGGTTTCGTCAAATGGATTCCCATATTTAAAAAAAAATAAGTAGGTTTAGGTAGGGGGGACTAATGAATGACCCGTAATTACGAAATCGTAAAATCGGCTCTCCAGGCAGGGTGGAATAATGGCTCCAATAGAAGCTGGCAACTATTATCCAGCAATTGTTGCTCGATTCCTACTCTTTTTAAGGATATAAATAATTAATTCTGACCCAGTCTCGTCCGGTTTGGCTGGTTAAATAAAAAGTTATGCGATTTTGAATAATATAAAATTCGTAAAATAGGCTCTCTATACTATGTGGATTAATGGGTCCATTAGAAGGTGTCACCTATTATCCAGCAATTGTTGCTCGATTCCGACTGTTTTTAGGGACATAAATAAATAATTCTGTCAAGGTCCAGTACGGTTTGGCTGTTTAAATAAAAAGTTATGCGATTTTGAATAAAATAGAAATGGTAAAATCAGCTTTCTATACTGAGTGGATTAATGGGTCCATTAGAAGGTGGCCACTATTATCCAGCAATTGTTGCTCGATTCCGACTGTTTTTAGGAACATAAATAAATAATTCTGTCAAGGTCCAGTCCGGTTTGGCTGGTTAAATAATAATTTATGCGATTTTGAATAATATAAAATTCGTAAAATCAGCTCTCTAGACTAAGTGGATTAATGGGTCCATTAGAAGGTGGCACCTATTATCAAGCAATTGTTGCTCGATTCCAACTGTTTTTAGGGACATAAATAAATAATTCTGTCAAGGTCCAGTTCGGTTTGGCTGGTTAAATAAAAAGTTATGCGACTTTGATAAAACATAGAAATCGTAAAATCAGCTCTCTATACTAAGTGGGATAATGGCTCTATTAGAAGGTGGCACCTATTATCCAGCAATTGTTGCTAAATTCTGACTGTTTTTAGGGACATAAATAAATAATTATGTCAAGGTCCCGTCCGGTTTGGCTGGTTAAATAAAAAGTTATAGGATTTTGAATAATATAAAATTCGTAAATTCAGCTCTCTATACTAAGTGGATTAATGGTTCCATTAGAAGGTGGCAACTGTTATCAAGCAATTGTTGCTCGATTCCAACTGTTTTTAGGGACATAAATAAATAATTCTGTCAAGGTCCAGTTCGGTTTGGCTGGTTAAATAAAAAGTTATGCGACTTTGAAAAACATAGAAATGGTAAAATCAGCTCTCTATACTAAGTGGGATAATGGCTCCATTAGAAGGTGGCACCTATTATCCAGCAATTGTTGCTCGATTCCGACTGTTTTTAGGGACATAAATAGATAATTATGTTAAGGTCCAGTCCGGTTTGGCCGGTTAGATAAAAATTTATGCGATTTTGAATAACATAGAAATGGTAAAATCAGCTCTCCATACTAAGTGGATTAACGGGTCCATTAGAAGGTGGCAACTATTATCCAGCAATTGTTGCTCGATTCCGACTGTTTTTAGGGACATAAATAAATAATTCTGTCAAGGTTCAGTACGGTTTGGCTGTTTAAATAAAAAGTTATGCGATTTTGAATAAAATAGGAATGGTAAAATCAGCCCTCTATACTAAGTGGGATAACGGCTCCATTAGAAGGTGGCACCTATTATCCTGCAATTGTTGCTCGATTCCCACTGTTTTTAGGGACATAAATAAATAATTCTGTCAAGGTCCAGACCGGTTTGGCTGGTTAAATAAAAAGTTATGCGATTTTGAATAAAATAGAAATGGTAAAATCAGCTCTCTATACTAAGTGGATTAATGGGACCATTAGAAGGTGGCAACTATTATCCAGCAACTGTTGCTCGATTCCGACTGTTTTTAGGGACATAAATAAATAATTATGTCAAGGTCCCGTCCGGTTTGGCTGGTTAAATAAAAAGTTATAGGATTTTGAATAATATAAAATTCGTAAAATCAGCTCTCTATACTAAATGGATTAATGCTTCCATTAGAAGGTGACAACTATTATCAAGCAATTGTTGCTTGATTCCAACTGTTTGTAGGGACATAAATAAATAATTCTGTCAAGGTCCAGTACGGTTTGGTTGTTTAAATAAAAAGTTATGCGATTTTGAATAAAATAGGAATGGTAAAATCAGCTCTCTATACTATGTGGATTAATGGGTTTATTAGAAGGTGTCACCTATTATCAAGCAATTGTTGCTCGATTCCGACTGTTTTTAGGGACATAAATAAATAATTCTGTCAAGGTCCAGTTCGGTTTGGCTGGTTAAATAAAAAGTTATGCGACTTTGAAAAACATAGAAATGGTAAAATCAGCTCTCTATACTAAGTGGATTAATGGCTCCATTAGAAGGTGGCAACTATTATCCAGCAATTGTTGCACAATTCCGACTGTTTTTAGGGACATAAATAAATGATTCTGTCAAGGTCCTGTCCGGTTCTCTATACTATGTGGATTAATGGGTCCATTAGAAGGTGTCACCTATTATCGAGCAATTGTTGCTCGATTCCGACTGTTTTTAGGGACATAAATAAATAATTCGGTCAAGGTCCCGTCCGGTTTGGCTGGTTAAATAAAGAGTTATACGATTTGAATAATATAAAATTCGTAAAATCAGCTCTCTATACTAAGTGGATTAATGGGTCCATTAGAAGGTGGCAACTATTATCCAGCAATTGTTGCTCGATTCCGACTGTTTTTAGGGACATAAATAAATAATTCTGTCAAGGTCCTGTTCGGTTTGGCTGGTTAAATAAAAAGTTATGCGATTTTGAATTACATAGAAATGGTAAAATCAGCTCTCTATACTAAGTGGATTAATGGGTCCATTAGAAGGTGGCAACTATTATCCAGCAATTGTTGCTCGATTCCGACTGTTTTTAGAGACATAAATAAATGATTCTGTCAAGGTCCCGTCCGGTTCTCTATACTATGTGTATTAATGGGTCCATTAGAAGGTGTCACCTATTATCTAGCAATTGTTGCTCGATTCCGACTGTTTTTAGGGACGTAAATAAATAATTATGTCTAGGTCCAGTTCGGTTTGGCTGGTTAAATAAAAAGTTATGCGATTTTGAATTACATAGAAATGGTAAAATCAGCTCTCTATACTAAGTGGATTAATGGGTCCATTAGAAGGTGGCAACTATTATCAAGCAATTGTTGCTCGATTCCGACTGTTTTTAGGGACATAAATAAATAATTCGGTCAAGGTCCCGTCCGGTATGGCTGGTTAAATAAAAAGTTATGCGATTTCGAATAACATAGAAATGGTAAAATCAGCTCTCTATACTAAATGGATTAATGGGTCCATTAGAAGGTGGCAACTATTATCCAGCAATTGTTGCTCGATTCCGACTGTTTTTAGGGATATAAATAATTAATTCTGACCCGGTCTCGTCCGGTTTGGCTGGTTAAATAAAAAGTTATGCGATTTTGAATAATATAAAATTCGTAAAATCGGCTCTCTATACTATGTGGATTAATGGGTCCATTAGTAGGTGTCACCTATTATCCAGCAATTGTTGCTCGATTCCGACTGTTTTTAGGGACGTAAATAAATAATTCGGTCAAGGTCCCGTCAGGTTTGGCTGGTTAAATAATAAGTTATGCAATTTTGAATAACATAGAAATGGTAAAATCAGCTCTCTATACTAAGTGGATTAATGGGTCCATTAGAAGGTGGCAACTATTATCCAGCAATTGTTGCTCGATTCCGACTGTTTTTAGGGACATAAATGAATAATTCTGTCAAGGTCCAGTCCGGTTCTCTATACTATGTGGATTAATGGGTCCATTAGAAGGTGTCACCTATTATCTAGCAATTGTTGCTCGATTCCGACTGTTTTTAGGGACGTAAATAAATAATTATGTCTAGGTCCAGTTCGGTTTGGCTGGTTAAATAAAAAGTTATGCGATTTTGAATTACATAGAAATGGTAAAATCAGCTCTCTATACTAAGTGGATTAATGGGTCCATTAGAAGGTGGCAACTATTATCCAGCAATTGTTGCCTCGATTCCGACTGTTTTTAGGGACATAAATAAATAATTCTGTCAAGGTCCTGTTCGGTTTGGCTGGTTAAATAAAAAGTTATGCGATTTTGAATAACATAGAAATGGTAAAATCAGCTCTCTATACTATGTGGATTAATGGGTTTATTAGAAGGTGGCAACTATTATCCAGCAATTGTTGCTCGATTCCGACTGTTTTTAGGGACATAAATAAATAATTCTGTCAAGGTCTCGTCCGGTTTGGTTGGTTAAATAAAAAGTTATGCGATTTTGAATAATATAAAATTCGTAAAATCGGCTCTCTATACTATGTGGATTAATGGGTCCATTAGAAGGTGTCACCTATTATCCAGCAATTGTTGCTCGATTCCGACTGTTTTTAGGGATATAAGTAAATAATTCTGACCAGGTCTAGTTCGGTTTGGCTGGTTAAATAAAAAGTTATGCGATTTTGAATAATATAAAATTCGTAAAATCAGCTCTCTATACTAAGTGGATTAATGGGTCCATTAGAAGGTGGCAACTATTATCCAGCAATTGTTGCTCGATTCCGACTGTTTTAGGGACATAAATAAATAATTCTGTCAAGGTCCCGTCCGGTTTGGCTGGTTAAATAAAGAGTTATACGATTTGAATAATATAAAATTCGTAAAATCAGCTCTCTATACTAAGTGGATTAATAGGTCCATTAGAAGGTGTCACCTATTATCCAGCAATTGTTGCTCGATTCCGACTGTTTTTAGGGACATAAATAAATAATTCTGTCAAGGTCCTGTTCGGTGTTGCTGGTTAAATAAAAAGTTATGCGATTTTGAATTACATAGAAATGGTAAAATCAGCTCTCTATACTAAGTGAATTAATGGCTCCAATAGAAGCTGGCAACTATTATCCAGCAATTGTTGCTCTATTCCGACTGTTTTTAGGGACATAAATAAATGATTCTGTCAAGGTCCCGTCCGGTTCTCTATACTATGTGGATTAATGGGTTTATTAGAAGGTGTCACCTATTATCCAGCAATTGTTGCTCGATCCGACTGTTTTTAGGGACGTAAATAAATAATTCTGTCTAGGTCCAGTTTGGTTTGGCTGGTTAAATAAAAAGCTATGCGATTTTGAAAAACATAGAAATGGTAAAATCAGCTCTCTATACTAAGTGGATTAATGGCTCCATTAGAAGGTGGCAACTATTATCCAGCAATTGTTGCTCAATTCCGACTGTTTTTAGGGACATAAATAAATGATTCTGTCAAGGTCCTGTCCGGTTCTCTATACTATGTGGATTAATGGGTCCACTAGAAGGTGTCACCTATTATCCAGCAATTATTGCTCGATTCCGACTGTTTTTAGGGACATAAATAAACGATTCTGTCAAGGTCCCGTCCGGTTTGCTTCGTTAAATAAAGAGTTATACGATTTGAATAATATAAAATTCGTAAAATCAGCTCTCTATACTAAGTGGATTAATGGGTCCATTAGAAGGTGGCCACTATTATTCAGCAAATGTTGCTCGATTCCGACTGTTTTTAGGGACATAAATAAATAATACTGTCAAGGTCCTGTTCGGTTTGGCTGGTTAAATAAAAAGTTATGCGATTTTGAAAAACATAGAAATGGTAAAATCAGCTCTCTATACTAAGTGGATTAATGGGTCCATTAGAAGGTGGCAACTATTATCCAGCAATTGTTGCTCGATTCCGACTGTTTTTAGAGACATAAATAAATGATTCTGTCAAGGTCCCGTCCGGTTCTCTATACTATGTGGATTAATGGGTCCATTAGAAGGTGTCACCTATTATCGAGCAATTGTTGCTCGATTCCGACTGTTTTTAGGGACATAAATAAATAATTCGGTCAAGGTCCCGTCCGGTATGGCTGGTTAAATAAAAAGTTATGCGATTTCGAATAACATAGAAATGGTAAAATCAGCTCTCTATACTAAATGGATTAATGGGTCCATTAGAAGGTGGCAACTATTATCCAGCAATTGTTGCTCGATTCCGACTGTTTTTAGGGACATAAATAAATAATTCTGTCAAGGTCCTGTTCGGTTTGGCTGGTTAAATAAAAAGTTATGCGATTTTGAATAACATGGAAATGGTAAAATCAGCTCTCTATACTAAGTGGATTAATGGGTCCATTAGAAGGTGGCAACTATTATCCAGCAATTGTTGCTCGATTCCGACTGTTTTTAGAGACATAAATAAATGATTCTGTCAATGTCCCGTCCGGTTCTCTATACTATGTGGATTAATGGGTCCATTAGAAGGTGTCACCTATTATCCAGCAATTGTTGCTCGATTCCGACTGTTTTTAGGGACATAAATAAATAATTCTGTCAAGGTCCAGTCCGGTTTGGCTGGTTAAATAAAAAGTTATGCGATTTTGAATAACATAGAAATGGTAAAATCAGCTCTCTATACTAAGTGGATTAATGGGTCCATTAGAAGGTGGCAACTATTATCCAGCAATTGTTGCTCGATTCCGACTGTTTTTAGGGATATAAATAATTAATTCTGACAAGGTCTCGTCCGGTTTGGCTGGTTAAATAAAAAGTTATGCGATTTTGAATAATATAAAATTCGTAAAATCGGCTCTCTATACTATGTGGATTAATGGGTCCATTAGTAGGTGTCACCTATTATCCAGCAATTGTTGCTCGATTCCGACTGTTTTTAGGGACATAAATAAATAATTCTGTCAAGGTCCCGTCCGGTTTGGCTAGTTAAATAAAAAGTTATGCGAATTTCAATAACATCAAATTTGTAAAATCTGCTCTTTATACTAAGTGGATTAATGGCTCCATTAGAAGGTGGCAACTTTTATCCAGCAATTGTTGCTCGATTCCGACTATTTTTAGGGACATAAATAAACAATTCTGACCCGGTCCCGTCCGGTTTGGCTGGTTAAATAAAAAGTTATGCGATTTTGAATAATATAAAATTCGTAAAATCAGCTCTCTATACTAAGTGGATTAATGGCTCCATTAGAAGGTGGCAACTATTATCCAGCAATTGTTGCTCTATTCCGACTGTTTTTAGGGACATAAATAAATGATTCTGTCAAGGTCCAGTTCGGTTTGGCTGGTTAAATAAAAAGTTATGCGACTTTGAAAAACATAGAAATGGTAAAATCAGCTCTCTATACTAAGTGGATTAATGGCTCCATTAGAAGGTGGCAACTATTATCCAGCAATTGTTGCTCTATTCCGACTGTTTTTAGGGACATAAATAAATGATTCTGTCAAGGTCCCGTCCGGTTCTCTATACTATGTGGATTAATGGGTCCATTAGAAGGTGTCACCTATTATCGAGCAATTGTTGCTCGATTCCGACTGTTTTTAGGGACATAAATAAATAATTCGGTCAAGGTCCCGTCCGGTATGGCTGGTTAAATAAAAAGTTATGCGATTTCGAATAACATAGAAATGGTAAAATCAGCTCTCTATACTAAATGGATTAATGGGTCCATTAGTAGGTGTCACCTATTATCCAGCAATTGTTGCTCGATTCCGACTGTTTTTAGGGACATAAATAAATAATTCTGTCAAGGTCCAGTTCGGTTTGGCTGGTTAAATAAAAAGTTATGCGACTTTGAAAAACATAGAAATGGTAAAATCAGCTCTCTATACTAAGTGGATTAATGGCTCCATTAGAAGGTGGCAACTATTATCCAGCAATTGTTGCACAATTCCGACTGTTTTTAGGGACATAAATAAATGATTCTGTCAAGGTCCTGTCCGGTTCTCTATACTATGTGGATTAATGGGTCCATTAGAAGGTGTCACCTATTATCGAGCAATTGTTGCTCGATTCCGACTGTTTTTAGGGACATAAATAAATAATTCGGTCAAGGTCCCGTCCGGTTTGGCTGGTTAAATAAAGAGTTATACGATTTGAATAATATAAAATTCGTAAAATCAGCTCTCTATACTAAGTGGATTAATGGGTCCATTAGAAGGTGGCAACTATTATCCAGCAATTGTTGCTCGATTCCGACTGTTTTAGGGACATAAATAAATAATTCTGTCAAGGTCCAGTTCGGTTTGGCTGGTTAAATAAAAAGTTATGCGATTTTGAATAATATAAAATTCGTAAAATCGGCTCTCTATACTATGTGGATTAATGGGTTTATTAGAAGGTGTCACCTATTATCAAGCAATTGTTGCTCGATTCCGACTGTTTTTAGGGACATAAATAAATAATTCTGTCAAGGTCCCGTCCGGTTCTACATGCTATATATAATGATATGTCCATTAGAAGGTGTTACCTATTATCCAGCAATTGTTGCTCGATTCCGACTGTTTTTAGGGACATAAATGAATAATTCTGTCAAGGTCCAGTCCGGTTTGGCTGGTTAAATAAAAAGTTATGCGATTTTGAATAACATAGAAATGGTAATATCAGCCCTCGATCCTATGTGGATTAATGGGTATATTAGAAGGTGTCACCTATTATCAAGCAATTGTTGCTCGATTCCGACTGTTTTTAGGGACATAAATAAATAATTCTGTCAAGGTCCAGTTCGGTTTGGCTGGTTAAATAAAAAGTTATGCGATTTTGAATAACATAGAAATGGTAAAATCAGCTCCCTATACTATGTGGATTAATGGGTCCATTAGAAGGTGTCACCTATTATCGAGCAATTGTTGCTCGATTCCGACTGTTTTTAGGGACATAAATAAATAATTCGGTCAAGGTCCCGTCCGGTTTGGCTGGTTAAATAATAAGTTATGCAATTTTGAATAATATAAAATTCGTAAAATCGGCTCTCTATACTATGTGGATTAATGGGTTTATTAGAAGGTGTCACCTATTATCAAGCAATTGTTGCTCGATTCCGACTGTTTTTAGGGACATAAATAAATAATTCTGTCAAGGTCCAGTTCGGTATGGCTGGTTAAATAAAAAGTTATGCGATTTCGAATAACATAGAAATGGTAAAATCAGCTCTCTATACTAAATGGATTAATGGGTCCATTAGAAGGTGGCAACTATTATCCAGCAATTGTTGCTCGATTCCGACTGTTTTTAGGGATATGAATAATTAATTCTGTCAAGGTCCTGTCCGGTTCTCTATACTATGTGGATTAATGGGTCCATTAGAAGGTGTCACCTATTATCGAGCAATTGTTGCTCGATTCCTACTCTTTTTAGAGACTTAAATAAATAATTCTGTCAAGGTCCCGTGCGGTTTGGCTGGTTAAATAAAAAGTTATGCGACTTTGAAAAACATAGAAATGGTAAAATCAGCTCTCTATACTAAGTGGATTAATGGCTCCATTAGAAGGTGGCAACTATTATCCAGCAATTGTTGCTCTATTCCGACTGTTTTTAGGGACATAAATAAATGATTCTGACCCGGTCTCGTCCGGTTTGGTTGGTTAAATAAAAAGTTATGCGATTTTGAATAATATAAAATTCGTAAAATCGGCTCTCTATACTATGTGGATTAATGGGTCCATTAGAAGGTGTCACCTATTATCCAGCAATTGTTGCTCGATTCCGACTGTTTTTAGGGATATAAATAATTAATTCTGACCCGGTCTCGTCCGGTTTGGCTGGTTAAATAAAAAGTTATGCGATTTTGAATAATATAAAATTCGTAAAATCGGCTCTCTATACTATGTGGATTAATGGGTCCATTAGAAGGTGGCAACTATTATCCAGCAATTGTTGCTCGATTCCGACTGTTTTAGGGACATAAATAAATAATTCTGTCAACGTCCAGTTCGGTTTGGCTGGTTAAATAAAAAGTTATGCGATTTTGAATAATATAAAATTCGTAAAATCGGCTCTCTATACTATGTGGATTAATGGGTCCATTAGAAGGTGTCACCTATTATCCAGCAATTGTTGCTCGATCCGACTGTTTTTAGGGACGTAAATAAATAATTCTGTCTAGGTCCAGTTTGGTTTGGCTGGTTAAATAAAAAGCTATGCGATTTTGAAAAACATAGAAATGGTAAAATCAGCTCTCTGTACTAAGTGGATTAATGGCTCCATTAGAAGGTGGCAACTATTATCCAGCAATTGTTGCACAATTCCGACTGTTTTTAGGGACATAAATAAATGATTCTGTCAAGGTCCTGTCCGGCTCTCTATACTATGTGGATTAATGGGTTTATTAGAAGGTGTCACCTATTATCAAGCAATTGTTGCTCGATTCCGACTGTTTTTAGGGACATAAATAAATAATTCTGTCAAGGTCCAGTTCGGTTTGGCTGGTTAAATAAAAAGTTATGCGATTTTGAAAAACATAGAAATGGTAAAATCAGCTCTCTATACTAAGTGGATTAATGGCTCCATTAGAAGGTGGCAACTATTATCCAGCAATTGTTGCTCAATTCCGACTGTTTTTAGGGACATAAATAAATGATTCTGTCAAGGTCCTGTCCGGTTCTCTATACTATGTGGATTAATGGGTCCATTAGAAGGTGTCACCTATTATCGAGCAATTGTTGCTCGATTCCGACTGTTTTTAGGGACATAAATAAATAATTCGGTCAAGGTCCCGTCCGGTTTGGCTGGTTAAATAATAAGTTATGCAATTTTGAATAACATAGAAATGGTAAAATCAGCTCTCTATACTAAGTGGATTAATGGGTCCATTAGAAGGTGGCAACTATTATCCAGCAATTGTTGCTCGATTCCGACTGTTTTTAGAGACATAAATAAATGATTCTGTCAAGGTCCCGTCCGGTTCTCTATACTATGTGTATTAATGGGTCCATTAGAAGGTGTCACCTATTATCCAGCATTTGTTGCTCGATTCCGACTGTTTTTAGGGACATAAATAAATGATTCTGTCAAGGTCCTGTCCGGTTCTCTATACTATGTGGATTAATGGGTCCATTAGAAGGTGTCACCTATTATCGAGCAATTGTTGCTCGATTCCGACTGTTTTTAGGGACATAAATAAATAATTCGGTCAAGGTCCCGTCCGGTTTGGCTGGTTAAATAAAGAGTTATACGATTTGAATAATATAAAATTCGTAAAATCAGCTCTCTATACTAAGTGGATTAATGGGTCCATTAGAAGGTGGCACCTATTATCAAGCAATTGTTGCTCGATTCCGACTGTTTTTAGGGACATAAATAAATAATTCTGTCAAGGTCCCGTCCGGTATGGCTGGTTAAATAAAGAGTTATACGATTTGAATAATATAAAATTCGTAAAATCAGCTCTCTATACTAAGTGGATTAATGGGTCCATTAGAAGGTGGCCACTATTATTCAGCAAATGTTGCTCGATTCCGACTGTTTTTAGGGACATAAATAAATAATTCTGTCAAGGCCCTGTTCGGTTTGGCTGGTTAAATAAAAAGTTATACGATTTGAATAATATAAAATTCGTAAAATCAGCTCTCTATACTAAGTGGATTAATGGGTCCATTAGAAGGTGGCACCTATTATCCAGCAATTGTTGCTCAATTCCGACTGTTTTTAGGGACATAAATAAATGATTCTCTCAAGGTCCTGTCCGGTTCTCTATACTATGTGGATGAATGGGTCCATTAGAAGGTGGCACCTATTATCAAGCAATTGTTGCTCGATTCCGACTGTTTTTAGGGACATAAATAAATAATTCTGTCAAGGTCCTGTTCGGTTTGGCTGGTTAAATAAAAAGTTATGCGATTTTGAAAAACATAGAAATGGTAAAATCAGCTCTCTATACTAAGTGGATTAATGGCTCCATTAGAAGGTGGCAACTATTATCCAGCAATTGTTGCTCAATTCCGACTGTTTTTAGGGACATAAATAAATGATTCTGTCAAGGTCCTGTCCGGTTCTCTATACTATGTGGATTAATGGGTCCATTAGAAGGTGGCACCTATTATCAAGCAATTGTTGCTCGATTCCGACTGTTTTTAGGGACATAAATAAATAATTCTGTCAAGGTCCTGTTCGGTTTGGCTGGTTAAATAAAAAGTTATGCGATTTTGAATAACATAGAAATGGTAAAATCAGCTCTCTATACTATCTGGATTAATGGCTCCATTAGAAGGTGGCAACTATTATCCAGCAATTGTTGCTCAATTCCGACGGTTTTTAGGGACATAAATAAATGATTCTGTCAAGGTCCTGTTCGGTTCTCTATACTATGTGGATTAATGGGTCCATTAGAAGGTGGCACCTATTATCAAGCAATTGTTGCTCGATTCCGACTGTTTTTAGGGACGTAAATAAATAATTCTGTCTAGGTCCAGTTTGGTTTGGCTGGTTAAATAAAAAGTTATGCGATTTTGAAAAACATAGAAATGGTAAAATCAGCTCTCTATACTAAGTGGATTAATGGCTCCATTAGAAGGTGGCAACTATTATCCAGCAATTGTTGCTCGATTCCGACTGTTTTTAGGGACATAAATAAATAATTCTGTCAAGGTCCTGTTCGGTTTGGCTGGTTAAATAAAAAGTTATGCGATTTTGAATAACATAGAAATGGTAAAATCAGCTCTCTATACTATCTGGATTAATGGGACCATTAGAAGATGTCACCTATTATCCAGCAATTGTTGCTCGATTCCGACTGTTTTTACGCACATCAATAAATAATACTGTCAAGGTCCAGTCCGGTTTGGCTGGTTAAATAAAAATTTATGCGATTTTGAATAATATAAAATTCGTAAAATCAGCTCTCTATACTAAGTGGATTAATGGGTCCATTAGAAGGTGGCACCTACTATCCAGCAATTTTTGCTCAATTCCGACTGTTTTTAGGGACATAAATAAATGATTCTGTCAAGGTCCCGTCCGGTTTGGCTGGTTAAATAAAGAGTTATACGATTTGAATAATATAAAATTCGTAAAATCAGCTCTCTATACTAAGTGGATTAATGGGTCCATTAGAAGGTGGCAACTATTATCCAGCAATTGTTGCTCGATTCCGACTGTTTTAGGGACATAAATAAATAATTCTGTCAAGGTCCAGTTCGGTTTGGCTGGTTAAATAAAAAGTTATGCGATTTTGAATAATATAAAATTCGTAAAATCGGCTCTCTATACTATGTGGATTAATGGGTTTATTAGAAGGTGTCACCTATTATCAAGCAATTGTTGCTCGATTCCGACTGTTTTTAGGGACATAAATAAATAATTCTGTCAAGGTCCAGTTCGGTTTGGCTGGTTAAATAAAAAGTTATGCGACTTTGAAAAACATAGAAATGGTAAAATCAGCTCTCTATACTAAGTGGATTAATGGCTCCATTAGAAGGTGGCAACTATTATCCAGCAATTGTTGCTCTATTCCGACTGTTTTTAGGGACATAAATAAATGATTCTGTCAAGGTCCCGTCCGGTTCTCTATACTATGTGGATTAATGGGTCCATTAGAAGGTGTCACCTATTATCCAGCAATTGTTGCTCGATTCCGACTGTTTTTAGGGACATAAATAAATAATTCTGTCAAGGTCCTGTTCGGTTTGGCTGGTTAAATAAAAAGTTATGCGATTTTGAATAACATAGAAATGGTAAAATCAGCTCTCTATACTAAGTGGATTAATGGGTCCATTAGAAGGTGGCAACTATTATCCAGCAATTGTTGCTCGATTCCGTCTGTTTTTAGAGACATAAATAAATGATTCTGTCAAAGTCCCGTCCGGTTTGGCTGGTTAAATAAAAAGTTATGCGATTTTGAATAATATAAAATTCGTAAAATCGGCTCTCTATACTAAGTGGATTAATGGGTCCATTAGTAGGTGTCAACTATTATCCAGCAATTGTTGCTCGATTCCGACTGTTTTTACGGACATCAGTAAATAATTCTGTCAAGGTCCAGTTCGGTTTGGCTGGTTAAATAAAAAGTTATGCGATTTTGAATAATATAAAAATCGTAAAATCAGCTCTCTATACTATGTGGATAAATGGGTCCATTAGAAGATGGCAACTATTATCCAGCAACAGTTGCTCGATTCCGACTGTTTTTAGGGACATAAATACATAATTCTGTCAAGCTCCAGTCCGGTTCTCTATACTACGTGGATTAATGGGTCCATTAGAAGGTGTCACCTATTATCTAGCAATTGTTGCTCGATTCCGACTGTTTTTAGGGACGTAAATAAATAATTATGTCTAGGTCCAGTTCGGTTTGGCTGGTTAAATAATAAGTTATGCGATTTTGAATAACATAGAAATGGTAAAATCAGCTCCCTATACTAAGTGGATTAATGGCTCCATTAGAAGGTGGCAACTATTATCCAGCAATTGTTGCTCAATTCCGACTGTTTTTAGGGACATAAATAAATGATTCTGTCAAGGTCCTGTCCGGTTCTCTATACTATGTGGATTAATGGCTCCATTAGAAGGTGGCAACTATTATCCAGCAATTGTTGCCTCGATTCCGACTGTTTTTAGGGACATAAATAAATAATTCTGTCAAGGTCCTGTTCGGTTTGGCTGGTTAAATAAAAAGTTATGCGATTTTGAATAACATAGAAATGGTAAAATCAGCTCTCTATACTATGTGGATTAATGGGTTTATTAGAAGGTGTCACCTATTATCAAGCAATTGTTGCTCGATTCCGACTGTTTTTAGGGACATAAATAAATAATTCTGTCAAGGTCCAGTTCGGTTTGGCTGGTTAAATAAAAAGTTATGCGATTTTGAATAATATAAAATTCGTAAAATCGGCTCTCTATACTATGTGGATTAATGGGTTTATTAGAAGGTGTCACCTATTATCAAGCAATTGTTGCTCGATTCCGACTGTTTTTAGGGACATAAATAAATAATTCTGTCAAGGTCCAGTTCGGTTTGGCTGGTTAAATAAAAAGTTATGCGATTTTGAATAACATAGAAATGGTAAAATCAGCTCTCTATACTAAGTGGATTAATGGCTCCATTAGAAGGTGGCAACTATTATCCAGCAATTGTTGCTCTATTCCGACTGTTTTTAGGGACATAAATAAATGATTCTGTCAAGGTCCCGTCCGGTTCTCTATACTATGTGGATTAATGGGTCCATTAGAAGGTGTCACCTATTATCGAGCAATTGTTGCTCGATTCCGACTGTTTTTAGGGACATAAATAAATAATTCGGTCAAGGTCCCGTCCGGTTTGGCTGGTTAAATAATAAGTTATGCAATTTTGAATAACATAGAAATGGTAAAATCAGCTCTCTATACTAAGTGGATTAATGGGTCCATTAGAAGGTGGCAACTATTATCCAGCAATTGTTGCTCGATTCCGACTGTTTTTAGAGGCATAAATAAATGATTCTGTCAAGGTCCCGTCCGGTTCTCTATACTATGTGTATTAATGGGTCCATTAGAAGGTGTCACCTATTATCCAGCAATTGTTGCTCGATTCCGACTGTTTTTAGGGACATAAATAAATAATTCTGTCAAGGTCCAGTCCGGTTTGGCTGGTTAAATAATAAGTTATGCGATTTTGAATAACATAGAAATGGTAAAATCAGCTCTCTATACTATGTGTATTAATGGGTCCATTAGAAGGTGTCACCTATTATCAAGCAATTGTTGCTCGATTCCGACTGTTTTTAGGGACATAAATAAATGATTCTGTCAAGGTCCTGTCCGGTTCTCTATACTATGTGGATTAATGGGTCCACTAGAAGGTGTCACCTATTATCCAGCAATTATTGCTCGATTCCGACTGTTTTTAGGGACATAAATAAATAATTCTGTCAAGGTCCCGTCCGGTTTGGCTGGTTAAATAAAGAGTTATACGATTTGAATAATATAAAATTCGTAAAATCAGCTCTCTATACTAAGTGGATTAATAGGTCCATTAGAAGGTGTCACCTATTATCCAGCAATTGTTGCTCGATTCCGACTGTTTTTAGGGACATAAATAAATAATTCTGTCAAGGTCCTGTTCGGTGTTGCTGGTTAAATAAAAAGTTATGCGATTTTGAATTACATAGAAATGGTAAAATCAGCTCTCTATACTAAGTGAATTAATGGCTCCAATAGAAGCTGGCAACTATTATCCAGCAATTGTTGCTCGATTCCTACTCTTTCTAGGGATATAAATAATTAATTCTGACCCGGTCTCGTCCAGTTTGGCTGGTTAAATAAAAAGTTATGCGATTTTGAATAATATAAAATTCGTAAAATCGGCTCTCTATACTATGTGGATTAATGGGTCCATTAGAAGGTGTCACCTATTATCCAGCAATTGTTGCTCGATTCCGACTGTTTTTAGGGACATAAATAAATAACTCTGTCAAGGTCCTGTTCGGTTTGGCTGGTTAAATAAAAAGTTATACGATTTGAATAATATAAAATTCGTAAAATCAGCTCTCTATACTAAGTGGATTAATGGGTCCATTAGAAGGTGGCAACTATTATCCAGCAATTGTTGCTCAATTCCGACTGTTTTTAGGGACATAAATAAATGATTCTGTCAAGGTCCTGTTCGGTTCTCTATACTATGTGGATTAATGGGTCCATTAGAAGGTGGCACCTATTATCAAGCAATTGTTGCTCGATTCCGACTGTTTTTAGGGACGTAAATAAATAATTCTGTCTAGGTCCAGTTTGGTTTGGCTGGTTAAATAAAAAGTTATGCGATTTTGAAAAACATAGAAATGGTAAAATCAGCTCTCTATACTAAGTGGATTAATGGCTCCATTAGAAGGTGGCAACTATTATCCAGCAATTGTTGCCTCGATTCCGACTGTTTTTAGGGACATAAATAAATAATTCTGTCAAGGTCCCGTCCGGTTCTCTATACTATGTGGATTAATGGGTCCATTAGAAGGTGTCACCTATTATCAAGCAATTGTTGCTCGATTCCGACTGTTTTTAGGGACATAAATAAATAATTCTGTCAAGGTCCAGTTCGGTTTGGCTGGTTAAATAAAAAGTTATGCGATTTTGAATAACATAGAAATGGTAAAATCAGCTCTCTATACTAAGTGGATTAATGGGTCCATTAGAAGGTGGCAACTATTATCCAGCAATTGTTGCTCGATTCCGACTGTTTTTAGGAACATAAATAAATGATTCTGTCAAGGTCCCGTCCGGTTCTCTATGTTATGTGGATTAATGTGTCCATTAGAAGGGGGCACCCATTGTCAAGCAATTGTGGTTAAATTTCGACTGTCTTTAGGGACATAAATAAATAATTCTGTCAAGGTCCAGTCCGGTTTGGCTGGTTAAATAAAAAGTTATGCGATTTTGAATAACATAGAAATGGTAAAATCAGCTCTCTATACTAAGTGGATTAATGGGTCCATTAGAAGGTGTCACCTATTATCAAGCAATTGTTGCTCGATTCCGACTGTTTTTAGGGACATAAATAAATAATTCTGTCAAGGTCCAGTTCGGTATGGCTGGTTAAATAATAAGTTATGCGATTTTGAATAACATAAAAATGGTAAAATCAGCTCTCTATACTAAGTGGATTAATGGGTCCATTAGAAGGTGTCAACTATTATCCAGCAATTGTTGCTCGATTCCGACTGTTTTTAGGGACATGAATAATTAATTCTGACACGGTCTCGTCCGGTTTGGCTGGTTAAATAAAAAGTTATGCGATTTCGAATAATATTAAATTCGTACCATCAGCGCTCTTTTTCCGATGGATTAATGGGTCTATTAGTAGGTGTCACCTATTATCCAGCAATTGTTGCTCGATTCCGACTGTTTTTAGGGACATAAATACATAATTCTGTCAAGGTCCTGTTCGGTTTGGCTGGTTAAATAAAAAGTTATGCGATTTTGAATAATATAAAATTCGTAAAATCGGCTCTCTATACTAAGTGGATTAATGGGTCCATTAGAAGGTGGCAACTATTATCCAGCAATTGTTGCTCGATTCCGACTGTTTTTAGGGACATAAATAAATAATTCTGTCAAGGTCCAGTTCGGTTTGGCTGGTTAAATAAAAAGTTATGCGATTTTGAATAATATAAAATTCGTAAAATCGGCTCTCTATACTATGTGGATTAATGGGTCCATTAGTAGGTGTCACCTATTATCCAGCAATTGTTGCTCGATTCCGACTGTTTTTAGGGACGTAAATAAATAATTCGGTCAAGGTCCCGTCAGGTTTGGCTGGTTAAATAATAAGTTATGCAATTTTGAATAACATAGAAATGGTAAAATCAGCTCTCTATACTATGTGGATTAATGGGTCCATTAGAAGGTGGCAACTATTATCCAGCAATTGTTGCTCGATTCCGACTGTTTTTAGGGACATAAATAAATGATTCTGTCAAGGTCCCGTCCGGTTCTCTATACTATGTGGATTAATGGGTCCATTAGAAGGTAGCAAATATTATCCAGCAATTGTTGCTCGATTCCGACTATTTTTAGGGACATAAATAAATAATCCTGTCAAGGTCCCGTCCGGTTTGGCTTGTTAAATAAAAAGTTATACGATTTTGAATAATATAAAATTCGTAAAATCAGCTCTCTATACTAAGTGGATTAATGGCTCCATTAGTAGGTGGCAACTATTATCCAGCCATTGTTGCTCGCTTCCGACTGTTTTTAGGGACATAAATAAATAATTCTGTCAAGGTCCCGTCCGGTTTGGCTGGTTAAATAAAAAGTTATGCGATTTTGAATAATATAAAATTCGTAAAATCAGCTCTCTATACTAAGTGGATTAATGGGTCCATTAGAAGGTGGCAACTATTATCCAGCAATTGTTGCTCGATTCCGACTGTTTTAGGGACATAAATAAATAATTCTGTCAAGGTCCAGTTCGGTTTGGCTGGTTAAATAAAAAGTTATGCGATTTTGAATAATATAAAATTCGTAAAATCGGCTCTCTATACTATGTGGATTAATGGGTTTATTAGAAGGTGTCACCTATTATCAAGCAATTGTTGCTCGATTCCGACTGTTTTTAGGGACATAAATAAATAATTCTGTCAAGGTCCAGTTCGGTTCTCTATACTATGTGGATTAATGGGTCCATTAGAAGGTGTCACCTATTATCCAGCAATTGTTGCTCGATTCCGACTGTTTTTAGGGACATAAATAAATAATTCTGTCAAGGTCCAGTCCGGTTTGGCTGGTTAAATAATAAGTTATGCGATTTTGAATAACATAGAAATGGTAAAATCAGCTCTCTATACTATGTGGATTAATGGGTTTATTAGAAGGTGGCAACTATTATCCAGCAATTGTTGCTCAATTCCGACTGTTTTTAGGGACATAAATAAATGATTCTGTCAAGGTCCTGTCCGGTTCTCTATACTATGTGGATTAATGGGTCCATTAGAAGGTGGCACCTATTATCAAGCAATTGTTGCTCGATTCCGACTGTTTTTAGGGACATAAATAAATAATTCTGTCAAGGTCCTGTTCGGTTTGGCTGGTTAAATAAAAAGTTATGCGATTTTGAATAACATAGAAATGGTAAAATCAGCTCTCTATACTATGTGGATTAATGGGTTTATTAGAAGGTGTCACCTATTATCAAGCAATTGTTGCTCGATTCCGACTGTTTTTAGGGACATAAATAAATAATTCTGTCAAGGTCCAGTTCGGTTTGGCTGGTTAAATAAAAAGTTATGCGATTTTGAATAATATAAAATTCGTAAAATCGGCTCTCTATACTATGTGGATTAATGGGTTTATTAGAAGGTGTCACCTATTATCAAGCAATTGTTGCTCGATTCCGACTGTTTTTAGGGACATAAATAAATAATTCTGTCAAGGTCCAGTTCGGTTTGGCTGGTTAAATAAAAAGTTATGCGACTTTGAAAAACATAGAAATGGTAAAATCAGCTCTCTATACTAAGTGGATTAATGGCTCCATTAGAAGGTGGCAACTATTATCCAGCAATTGTTGCTCTATTCCGACTGTTTTTAGGGACATAAATAAATGATTCTGTCAAGGTCCCGTCCGGTTCTCTATACTATGTGGATTAATGGGTCCATTAGAAGGTGTCACCTATTATCGAGCAATTGTTGCTCGATTCCGACTGTTTTTAGGGACATAAATAAATAATTCGGTCAAGGTCCCGTCCGGTTTGGCTGGTTAAATAATAAGTTATGCAATTTTGAATAACATAGAAATGGTAAAATCAGCTCTCTATACTAAGTGGATTAATGGGTCCATTAGAAGGTGGCAACTATTATCCAGCAATTGTTGCTCGATTCCGACTGTTTTTAGAGACATAAATAAATGATTCTGTCAAGGTCCCGTCCGGTTCTCTATACTATGTGTATTAATGGGTCCATTAGAAGGTGTCACCTATTATCCAGCAATTGTTGCTCGATTCCGACTGTTTTTAGGGACATAAATAAATAATTCTGTCAAGGTCCTGTTCGGTTTGGCTGGTTAAATAAAAAGTTATGCGATTTTGAATAACATAAAAATGGTAAAATCAGCTCTCTATACTATGTGTATTAATGGGTCCATTAGAAGGTGTCACCTATTATCAAGCAATTGTTGCTCGATTCCGACTGTTTTTAGGGACATAAATAAATGATTCTGTCAAGGTCCTGTCCGGTTCTCTATACTATGTGGATTAATGGGTCCACTAGAAGGTGTCACCTATTATCCAGCAATTATTGCTCGATTCCGACTGTTTTTAGGGACATAAATAAATAATTCTGTCAAGGTCCCGTCCGGTTTGGCTGGTTAAATAAAGAGTTATACGATTTGAATAATATAAAATTCGTAAAATCAGCTCTCTATACTAAGTGGATTAATGGGTCCATTAGAAGGTGGCAACTATTATCCAGCAATTGTTGCTCGATTCCGACTGTTTTAGGGACATAAATAAATAATTCTGTCAAGGTCCTGTTCGGTGTTTCCCCACCCCCCCCCCCCCCCACCCCCCCCCCCCCCCACCCCCCCCCCCCCCCACCCCCCCCCCCCCCCACCCCCCCCCCCCCCCACCCCCCCCCCCCCCCACCCCCCCCCCCCCCCACCCCCCCCCCCCCCCACCCCCCCCCCCCCCCACCCCCCCCCCCCCCCACCCCCCCCCCCCCCCACCCCCCCCCCCCCCCACCCCCCCCCCCCCCCACCCCCCCCCCCCCCCACCCCCCCCCCCCCCCACCCCCCCCCCCCCCCACCCCCCCCCCCCCCCACCCCCCCCCCCCCCCACCCCCCCCCCCCCCCACCCCCCCCCCCCCCCACCCCCCCCCCCCCCCACCCCCCCCCCCCCCCACCCCCCCCCCCCCCCACCCCCCCCCCCCCCCACCCCCCCCCCCCCCCACCCCCCCCCCCCCCCACCCCCCCCCCCCCCCACCCCCCCCCCCCCCCACCCCCCCCCCCCCCCACCCCCCCCCCCCCCCACCCCCCCCCCCCCCAACGATCTTTGAGAAACACGCAATTTACTGGATACAGTGCGGTCGTTCAGAATCTACTTAAGATTCATCAAATTGACAAAGAAACATTCTGAAAATAAAAATCTCTAATATATTTTATGCGATCTTTGTGAAATACGCATTTTAAAATTTCAAAGGCGCGTTTTAATCCTACGGGATTGAGTGCGGTCGTGCCCAATGTACTTAAAAATCATCAAATTGGTAAAGAATCATTTTCGAATTAAAAAACGCGACTATTTTTTATACGATCTTTGAGAAACACGCAATTTACTGGATACAGTGCGGTCGTTCTGAATCTACTTAAAATTCATCAAATTGACAAAGAAACATTCTTAAATTGAAAATCGCTAATATATTTTATGCTATCTTTGAGAAATACGCGTTTAAAAATTTCAAAGGCGCGTTTTAATCCTACGGTATTGAGTGCAGTTCTTCCCAATATACTAAGAATTCATCAAATTGGTAGAAAATCATTTTCAAATTAAGAAACGCGAATATTTTTTATGCGATCTTTGAGAAACACGCGATTTACTGGATACAGTGCGGTCGTTCCGAATCTACTTAAAATCCATCAAATTGATAAAGAAACATTCTGAAAATAAGAATCGCTAACATATATTATGCGATCTTTGTGGAATACACATTTTAAAATGTCAAAGGCGCGTTTTAATCCTACGGGATTGAAAGCGGTCGTTCCAAATGTACTAAGAATTCATGAATTGGAAGAAAATCATTTTCAAACTAAGAAACGCGAATATTTTTTATGCGATCTTTGAGAAATACGCGATTGACTGGATACAGTGCGGTCGTTCCGAATCTACTTAAAATCCATCAAATTGATAAAGAAACATTCTGAAAATAAAAATCGCTAATATATTTTATGCGATCTTTGTGAAATACGCATTTTAAAATTTCAAAGGCGCGTTTTAATCCTACGGGATTGAGTGCGGTCGTGCCCAATGTACTTAAAAATCATCAAATTGGTAAAGAATCATTTTCGAATTAAAAAACGCGACTATTTTTATACGATCTTTGAGAAACACGCGATTTACTGGATACAGTGCGGTCGTTCTGAATCTACTTGTAATTCATCAAATTGACAAAGAAACATTCTTAAATTCAAAATCGCTGATATATTTTATGCTATCTTTGAGAAACACGCGTTTCAAAATTTCAAAGGCGCGTTTTAATCCTACGGGATTGAGTGCGGTCGTTTCCAATATACTAAGAATTCATCAAATTGGTAGAAAATCATTTTCAAATTAAGAAACGCGAATATTTTTTATGCGATCTTTGAGAAACACGCGATTTACTGGATACAGTGCGGTCGTTCCGAATCTACTTAAAATCCATCAAATTGATAAAGAAACATTCTGAAAATAAAAGTCGCTAATATATTTTATGCGATCTTTGTGAAATACGCATTTTAAAATTTCAAAGGCGCGTTTTAATCCTACGGGATTGAGTGCGGTCGTGCCCAATGTACTTAAAAATCATCAAATTGGTAAAGAATCATTTTCGAATTAAAAAACGCGACTATTTTTTATACGATCTTTGAGAAACACGCAATTTACTGGATACAGTGCGGTCGTTCAGAATCTACTTAAGATTCATCAAATTGACAAAGAAACATTCTGAAAATAAAAATCTCTAATATATTTTATGCGATCTTTGTGAAATACGCATTTTAAAATTTCAAAGGCGCGTTTTAATCCTACGGGATTGAGTGCGGTCGTTCCCAATGTACTTAAAAATCATCAAATTGGTAAAGAATTATTTTCGAATTAAAAAACGCGACTATTTTTTATACGATCTTTGAGAAACACGCGATCTACTGGATACAGAGCGATCGTTCCGAATCTACTTAAAATTCATCAAATTGATGAAGAAACATTGTGAAAATAAAAATCTCTAATATATTTTATGCGATCTTTGTGAAATACGCATTTTAAAATATCAAAGGCGCGTTTTAATCCTACGGGATTGAGTGCGGTCGTTCCCAATGTACTTAAAAATCATCAAATTGGTAAAGAATCATTTTCGAATTAAAAAACGCGACTATTTTTTATACGATCTTTGAGAAACACGCGATTTACTGGATACAGTGCGGTCGTTCTGAATCTACTTAAAATTCATCAAATTGATAAAGAAACATTCTTAAATTAAAAACGCTAATATATTTTATGCGATCTTTGTGAAATACGCATTTTAAAATTTCAAAGGCGCGTTTTAATCCTACGGGATTGAGTGCGGTCGTTTCCAATATACTAAGAATTCATCAAATTGGTAGAAAATCATTTTCAAATTAAGAAACGCGAATATTTTTTATGCGATCTTTGAGAAACACGCGATTTACTGGATACAGTGCGGTCGTTCCGAATCTACTTAAAATCCATCAAATTGATAAAGAAACATTCTGAAAATAAAAGTCGCTAATATATTTTATGCGATCTTTGTGAAATACGCATTTTAAAATTTCAAAGGCGCGTTTTAATCCTACGGGATTGAGTGCGGTCGTTCCCAATGTACTTAAAAATCATCAAATTGGTAAAGAATCATTTTCGAATTAAAAAACGCGACTATTTTTTATACGATCTTTGAGAAACACGCGATTTACTGGATACAGTGCGGTCGTTCCGAATCTACTTAAAATTCATCAAATTGATAAAGAAACATTCTGAAAATAAAAATCGCTAATATATTTTATGCGATCTTTGTGAAATACGCATTTTAAAATTTCAAAGGCGCGTTTTAATCCTACGGGATTGAGTGCGGTCGTGCCCAATGTACTTAAAAATCATCAAATTGGTAAAGAATCATTTTCGAATTAAAAAACGCGACTATTTTTTATACGATCTTTGAGAAACACGCAATTTACTGGATACAGTGCGGTCGTTCTGAATCTACTTAAAATTCATCAAATTGATAAAGAAACATTCTGAAAATAAAAATCGCTAACATATTTTATGCGATCTTTGTGAAATACGCATTTTAAAATTTCAAAGGCGCGTTTTAATCCTACGGGATTGAGTGCGGTCGTGCCCAATGTACTTAAAAATCATCAAATTGGTAAAGAATCATTTTCGAATTAAAAAACGCGACTATTTTTTATACGATCTTTGAGAAACACGCAATTTACTGGATACATTGCGGTCGTTCTGAATCTACTTAAATTTCATGAAATTGATAAAGAAACATTCTGAAAATAAAAATCGCTAACATATTTTATGCGATCTTTGTGAAATACGCATTTTAAAATTTCAAAGGCGCGTTTTAATCCTACGGGTTTGAGTGCAGTTCTTCCCAATATACTAAGAATTCATCAAATTGGTACAAAATCATTTTCAAATTATGAAACGCGAATATTTTTTATGCGATCTTTGAGAAACACGCGATTTACTGGATACAGTGCGGTCGTTCTGAATCTACTTAAATTTCATGAAATTGATAAAGAAACATTCTGAAAATAAAAATCGCTAATATATTTTATGCGATCTTTGTGAAATACGCATTTTAAAATTTCAAAGGCGCGTTTTAATCCTACGAGATTGAGTGCGGTCGTGCCCAATGTACTTAAAAATCATCAAATTGGTAAAGAATCATTTGCAAATTAAAATCGCGAATATTCTTTATGCGATCATTGAGAAACACGCGATTTACTGGATACAGTGCGTTCGTTCCGAATCTACTTAAAATTCATCAAATTGATAAAGAAACATTCTAAAAATAAAAATCGCTAACATATTTTATGCGATCTTTGTGAAATACGCATTTTAAAATTTCAATGGCGCGTTTTAATCTTACGGGATTAAGTGCCGTCGTTCCCAATGTACTTAAAAATCATCAAATTGGTAAAGAATCATTTTCGAATTAAAAAACGCGACTATTTTTATACGATCTTTGAGAAACACGCGATTTACTGGATACAGTGCGGTCGTTCTGAATCTACTTGTAATTCATCAAATTGACAAAGAAACATTCTTAAATTCAAAATCGCTGATATATTTTATGCTATCTTTGAGAAACACGCGATTTACTGGATACAGTGCGGTCGTTCCGGATCTACTTAAAATCCATCAAATTGATAAAGAAACATTCTGAAAATAAGAATCGCTATCATATATTATGCGATCTTTGTGAAATACACATTTTAAAATGTCAAAGGCGCGTTTTAATCCTACGGGATTGAAAGCGGTCGTGCCCAATGTACTTAAAAATCATCAAATTGGTAAAGAATCATTTTCGAATTAAAAAACGCGACTACTTTTTATACGATTTTTGAGAAATACGCGATTTACTGGATACAGTGCGGTCGTTCTGAGTCTACTTAAAATTTATCAAATTGATAAAGAAAAATTGTGAAAATAAAAATCGCTAATATATTTTATGCGATCTTTGTAAAATACGCGTTTCAAAATTTCAAAGGCGCGTTTTAATCCGTCGGGATTGAGTGCGGTCGTTCCCAATGTACTTAAAAATCATCAAATTGGTAAAGAATCATTTTCGAATTAAAAAACGCGACTATTTTTTATACGATCTTTGAGAAACACGCGATTTACTGGATACAGTGCGGTCGTTCTGAATCTACTTAAATTTCATGAAATTGATAAAGAAACATTCTGAAAATAAAAATCGCTAATATATTTTATGCGATCTTTGTGAAATACGCGTTTCAAAATTTCAAAGGCGCGTTTTAATCCTACGGGATTGAGTGCGGTCGTTCCCAGTGTACTTAAAAATCATTAAATTGGTAAAGAATCATTTTCGAATTAAAAAACGCGACTATTTTTTATGCGATCTTTGAGAAACACGCGATTTACTGGATACAGTGCGGTCGTTCCGAATCTACTTCAAATTCATCAAATTAACAAAGAAACATTCTTAAATTAAAAATCGCTAATATATTTTATGCGATCTTTGCAAAATACGCGTTTCAAAATTTCAAAGGCGCGTTTTAATCCGACGGGATTGAGTGCGGTCGTTTCCAATATACTAAGAATTCATCAAATTGGTAGAAAATCATTTTCAAATTAAGAAACGCGAATATTTTTTATGCGATCTTTGAGAAACACGCGATTTACCGGATACAGTGCGGTCGTTCTAAATCTACTTAAAATCCATCAAATTGATAAAGAAACATTCTGAAAATAAAAATCGCTAACATATTTTATGCGATCTTTGTGAAATACGCATTTTAAAATTTCAAAGGCGCGTTTAAATCTTACGGGATTGAGTGCCGTCGTTCCCATTGTACTTAAAAATCATCAAATTGGTAAAAAATTATTTTCAAATTAAGAAACGCCAATATTTTTTATACGATCTTTGAGAAACACGCGATTTACTGGATACAGTGCGGTCGTTCTGAATCTACTTAAATTTCATGAAATTGATAAAGAAACATTCTGAAAATAAAAATCGCTAATATATTTTATGCGATCTTTGTGAAATACGCATTTTAAAATTTCAAAGGCGCGTTTTAATCCTACGGGATTGAGTGCGGTCGTGCCCAATGTACTTAAAAATCATCAAATTGGTAAAGAATCATTTTCGAATTAAAAAACGCGACTATTTTTTATACGATCTTTGAGAAACACGCAATTTACTGGATACAGTGCGGTCGTTCTGAATCTACTTAAAATTCATCAAATTGACAAAGAAACATTCTTAAATTGAAAATCGCTAATATATTTTATGCTATCTTTGAGAAATACGCGTTTAAAAATTTCAAAGGCGCGTTTTAATCCTACGGTATTGAGTGCAGTTCTTCCCAATATACTAAGAATTCATCAAATTGGTAGAAAATCATTTTCAAATTAAGAAACGCGAATATTTTTTATGCGATCTTTGAGAAACACACGATTTACTGGATACAGTGCGGTCGTTCCGAAACTACTTAAAATCCATCAAATTGATAAAGAAACATTCTGAAAATAAGAATCGCTAACATATATTATGCGATCTTTGTGAAATACACATTTTAAAATGTCAAAGGCGCGTTTTAATCCTACGGGATTGAAAGCGGTCGTTCCAAATGTACTAAGAATTCATGAATTGGAAGAAAATCATTTTCAAACTAAGAAACGCGAATATTTTTTATGCGATCTTTGAGAAACACGCGATTTACTGGATACAGTGCGGTCGTTCCGAATCTAATTATAATCCATCAAATTGATAAAGAAACATTCTGAAAATAAGAATCGCTAACATATATTATGCGATCTTTGTGGAATACACATTTTAAAATGTCAAAGGCGCGTTTTAATCCTACGGGATTGAAAGCGGTCGTTCCAAATGTACTAAGAATTCATGAATTGGAAGAAAATCATTTTCAAACTAAGAAACGCGAATATTTTTTATGCGATCTTTGAGAAATACGCGATTGACTGGATACAGTGCGGTCGTTCTGAATCTACTTAAAATTCATCAAATTGATAAAGAAACATTCTGAAAATAAAAATCGCTAATATATTTTATGCGATCTTTGTGAAATACGCATTTTAAAATTTCAAAGGCGCGTTTTAATCCTACGGGATTGAGTGCGGTCGTTCCCAATGTACTTAAAAATCATCAAATTGGTAAAGAATCATTTTCGAATTAAAAAACGCGACTATTTTTTATACGATCTTTGAGAAACACGCGATTTACTGGATACAGTGCGGTCGTTCCGAATCTACTTAAAATTCATCAAATTGATAAAGAAACATTCTGAAAATAAAAATCGCTAATATATTTTATGCGATCTTTGTGAAATACGCATTTTAAAATTTCAAAGGCGCGTTTTAATCCTACGGTATTGAGTGCAGTTCTTCCCAATATACTAAGAATTCATCAAATTGGTAGAAAATCATTTTCAAATTAAGAAACGCGAATATTTTTTATGCGATCTTTGAGAAACACGCGATTTACTGGATACAGTGCGGTCGTTCCGAATCTACTTAAAATCCATCAAATTGATAAAGAAACATTCTGAAAATAAAAATCGCTAATATATTTTATGCGATCTTTGTGAAATACGCATTTTAAAATTTCAAAGGCGCGTTTTAATCCTACGGGATTGAGTGCGGTCGTGCCCAATGTACTTAAAAATCATCAAATTGGTAAAGAATCATTTTCGAATTAAAAAACGCGACTATTTTTTATACGATCTTTGAGAAACAGGCGATCTACTGGATACAGTGCGGTCGTTCTGAAGCTACTTAAAATCCATCAAATTGATAAAGAAACATTCTGAAAATAAAAGTCGCTAATATATTTTATGTGATCTTTGTGAAATACGCATTTTAAAATTTCAAAGGCGCGTTTTAATCCTACAGGATTGAGTGCAGTTCTTCCCAATATACTAAGAATTCATCAAATTGGTACAAAATCATTTTCAAATTAAGAAAAGCGAATATTTTTTATGCGATCTTTGTGAAACACGCGATTTACTGGATACAGTGCGGTCGTTCCGAATCTACTTAAAATCCATCAAATTGATAAAGAAACATTCTGAAAATAAAAGTCGCTAATATATTTTATGCGATCTTTGTGAAATACGCATTTTAAAATTTCAAAGGCGCGTTTTAATCCTACGGGATTGAGTGCGGTCGTGCCCAATGTACTTAAAAATCATCAAATTGGTAAAGAATCATTTTCGAATTAAAAAACGCGACTACTTTTTATACGATTTTTGAGAAACACGCGATTTACTGGATACAGTGCGGTCGTTCCGAAACTACTTAAAATCCATCAAATTGATAAAGAAACATTCTGAAAATAAGAATCGCTAACATATATTATGCGATCTTTGTGAAATACACATTTTAAAATGTCAAAGGCGCGTTTTAATCCTACGGGATTGAAAGCGGTCGTTCCAAATGTACTAAGAATTCATGAATTGGAAGAAAATCATTTTCAAACTAAGAAACGCGAATATTTTTTCTGCGATCTTTGAGAAATACGCGATTGACTCGATACAGTCCAATCGTTCTGAAGCTACTTAATATTCATCAAATTGATAAAGAAACATTGTGAAAATAAAAATCGCTAATATAGTTTATGCGATCTTTGTGAAATACGCATTTTAAAATTTCAAAGGCGCGTTTTATTCCTACGGGATTGAGTGCGGTCGTGCCCAATGTACTTAAAAATCATCAAATTGGTAAAGAATCATTTTCGAATTAAAAAACGCGACTATTTTTTATACGATCTTTGAGAAACACGCAATTTACTGGATACAGTACGGTCGTTCTGAATCTACTTAAAATTCATCAAATTGACAAAGAAACATTGTGAAAATAAAAATCGCTAATATATTTTATGCGATCTTTGAGAAATACGCGTTTAAAAATTTCAAAGGCGCGTTTTAATCCTACGGTATTGAGTGCAGTTCTTCCCAATATACTAAGAATTCATCAAATTGGTAGAAAATCATTTTCAAATTAAGAAACGCGAATATTTTTTATGCGATCTTTGAGAAACACGCGATTTACTGGATACAGTGCGGTCGTTCCGAATCTACTTAAAATCCATCAAATTGATAAAGAAACATTCTGAAAATAAGAATCGCTAACATATATTATGCGATCTTTGTGAAATACACATTTTAAAATGTCAAAGGCGCGTTTTAATCCTACGGGATTGAAAGCGGTCGTTCCAAATGTACTAAGAATTCATGAATTGGAAGAAAATCATTTTCAAACTAAGAAACGCGAATATTTTTTATGCTATCTTTGAGAAATACGCGATTGACTGGATACAGTCCAATCGTTCTGAAGCTACTTAATATTCATCAAATTGATAAAGAAACATTCTGAAAATAAAAATCGCTAATATATTTTATGCGATCTTTGTGAAATACGCATTTTAAAATTTCAAAGGCGCGTTTTAATCCTACGGGATTGAGTGCGGTCGTGCCCAATGTACTTAAAAATCATCAAATTGGTAAAGAATCATTTTCGAATTAAAAAACGCGACTACTTTTTATACGATTTTTGAGAAACACGCGATTTACTGGATACAGTGCGGTCGTTCTGAATCTACTTGAAATTCATCAAATTGACAAAGAAACATTCTTAAATTAAAAATCGCTAATATATTTTATGCGATCTTTGTGAAATACGCATTTTAAAATTTCAAAGGCGCGTTTTAATCCTACGGGATTGAGTGCGGTCGTGCCCAATGTACTTAAAAATCATCAAATTGGTAAAGAATCATTTTCGAATTAAAAAACGCGACTACTTTTTATACGATCTTTGAGAAACACGCGATTTACTGGATACAGTGCGGTCGTTCCGAATCTAATTATAATCCATCAAATTGATAAAGAAACATTCTGAAAATAAGAATCGCTAACATATATTATGCGATCTTTGTGGAATACACATTTTAAAATGTCAAAGGCGCGTTTTAATCCTACGGGATTGAAAGCGGTCGTTCCAAATGTACTAAGAATTCATGAATTGGAAGAAAATCATTTTCAAACTAAGAAACGCGAATATTTTTTATGCGATCTTTGAGAAATACGCGATTGACTGGATACAGTGCGGTCGTTCCGAATCTACTTAAAATCCATCAAATTGATAAAGAAACATTCTGAAAATAAAAGTCGCTAATATATTTTATGCGATCTTTGTGAAATACGCATTTTAAAATTTCAAAGGCGCGTTTTAATCCTACGGGATTGAGTGCGGTCGTGCCCAATGTACTTAAAAATCATCAAATTGGTAAAGAATCATTTTCGAATTAAAAAACGCGACTATTTTTTATACGATCTTTGAGAAACACGCAATTTACTGGATACAGTGCGGTCGTTCAGAATCTACTTAAGATTCATCAAATTGACAAAGAAACATTCTGAAAATAAAAATCTCTAATATATTTTATGCTATCTTTGAGAAATACGCGTTTAAAAATTTCAAAGGCGCGTTTTAATCCTACGGTATTGAGTGCAGTTCTTCCCAATATACTAAGAATTCATCAAATTGGTAGAAAATCATTTTCAAATTAAGAAACGCGAATATTTTTTATGCGATCTTTGAGAAACACGCGATTTACTGGATACAGTGCGGTCGTTCTGAATCTACTTAAAATTCATCAAATTGATAAAGAAACATTCTGAAAATAAAAATCGCTAACATATTTTATGCGATCTTTGTGAAATACGCATTTTAAAATTTCAAAGGCGCGTTTTAATCCTACGGGATTGAAAGCGGTCGTTCCAAATGTACTAAGAATTCATGAATTGGAAGAAAATCATTTTCAAACTAAGAAACGCGAATATTTTTTATGCGATCTTTGAGAAATACGCGATTGACTGGATACAGTGCGGTCGTTCCGAATCTACTTAAAATCCATCAAATTGATAAAGAAACATTCTGAAAATAAAAGTCGCTAATATATTTTATGCGATCTTTGTGAAATACGCATTTTAAAATTTCAAAGGCGCGTTTTAATCCTACGGGATTGAGTGCGGTCGTGCCCAATGTACTTAAAAATCATCAAATTGGTAAAGAATCATTTTCGAATTAAAAAACGCGACTACTTTTTATACGATTTTTGAGAAACACGCGATTTACTGGATACAGTGCGGTCGTTCTGAATCTACTTGAAATTCATCAAATTGACAAAGAAACATTCTTAAATTAAAAATCGCTGATATATTTTATGCTATCTTTGAGAAATAAGCGTTTAAAAATTTCAAAGGCGCGTTTTAATCCTACGGTATTGAGTGGAGTTCTTCCCAATATACTAAGAATTCATCAAATTGGTAGAAAATCATTTTCAAATTAAGAAACGCGAATATTTTTTATGCGATCTTTGAGAAACACGCGATTTACTGGATACAGTGCGGTCGTTCCGAATCTACTTAAAATCCATCAAATTGATAAAGAAACATTCTGAAAATAAGAATCGCTAACATATATTATGCGATCTTTGTGAAATACACATTTTAAAATGTCAAAGGCGCGTTTTAATCCTACGGGATTGAAAGCGGTCGTTCCAAATGTACTAAGAATTCATGAATTGGAAGAAAATCATTTTCAAACTAAGAAACGCGAATATTTTTTCTGCGATCTTTGAGAAATACGCGATTGACTCGATACAGTCCAATCGTTCTGAAGCTACTTAATATTCATCAAATTGATAAAGAAACATTGTGAAAATAAAAATCGCTAATATAGTTTATGCGATCTTTGTGAAACACGCGATTTACTGGATACAGTGCGGTCGTTCCGAATCTACTTAAAATCCATCAAATTGATAAAGAAACATTCTGAAAATAAAAGTCGCTAATATATTTTATGCGATCTTTGTGAAATACGCATTTTAAAATGTCAAAGGCGCGTTTTAATCCTACGGGATTGAAAGCGGTCGTTCCAAATGTACTAAGAATTCATGAATTGGAAGAAAATCATTTTCAAACTAAGAAACGCGAATATTTTTTCTGCGATCTTTGAGAAATACGCGATTGACTCGATACAGTCCAATCGTTCTGAAGCTACTTAAAATCCATCAAATTGATAAAGAAACATTCTGAAAATAAAAGTCGCTAATATATTTTATGCGATCTTTGTGAAATACGCATTTTAAAATTTCAAAGGCGCGTTTTAATCCTACGGGATTGAGTGCGGTCGTGCCCAATGTACTTAAAAATCATCAAATTGGTAAAGAATCATTTTCGAATTAAAAAACGCGACTACTTTTTATACGATCTTTGAGAAACAGGCGAACTACTGGATACAGTGCGGTCGTTCCGAATCTAATTATAATCCATCAAATTGATAAAGAAACATTCTGAAAATAAGAATCGCTAACATATTTTATGCGATCTTTATGAAATACGCATTTTAAAATTTCAAAGGCTCGTTTGAATCCTACGGTATTGAGTGCAGTTCTTCCCAATATAGTAAGAATTCATCAAATTGGTAGAAAATCATTTTCAAATTAAGAAACGCGAAAATTTTTTATGCGATCTTTGGGAAACACCCGATTGACTCGATACAGTGCGGTCGTTCCGAATCTACTTAAAATCCATCAAATTGATAAAGAAACATTCTGAAAATAAAAGTCGCTAAAATATTTTATGCGATCTTTGTGAAATACGCATTTTAAAATTTCAAAGGCGCGTTTTAATCCTACGGGATTGAGTGCGGTCGTTCCCAATGTACTTAAAAATCATCAAATTGGTAAAGAATCATTTTCGAATTAAAAAACGAGACTATTTTTTATACGATCTTTGAGAAACAGGCGATCCACTGGATACAGTGCGGTCGTTCCGAAACTACTTAAAATTCATCAAATTGATAAAGAAACATTCTGAAAATAAAAATCGCTAACATATTTTATGCGATCTTTGTGAAATACGCATTTTAAAATTTCAAAGGCGCGTTTTAATCCTACAGGATTGAGTGCAGTTCTTCCCAATATACTAAGAATTCATCAAATTGGTACAAAATCATTTTCAAATTAAGAAACGCGAATATTTTTTATACGATCTTTGAGAAATACGCGATCCACTGGATACAGTGCGGTCGTTCTGAATCTACTTAAATTTCATGAAATTGATAAAGAAACATTCTGAAAATAAAAATCGCTAACATATTTTATGCGATCTTTGTGAAATACGCATTTTAAAATTTCAAAGGCGCGTTTTAATCCTACGGGATTGAGTGCGGTCGTGCCCAATGTACTTAAAAATCATCAAATTGGTAAAGAATCATTTTCGAATTAAAAAACGCGACTATTTTTTATACGATCTTTGAGAAACACGCGATTTACTGGATACAGTGCGGTCGTTCCGAATCTACTTAAAATCCATCAAATTGATAAAGAAACATTCTGAAAATAAGAATCGCTATCATATATTATGCGATCTTTGTGAAATACACATTTTAAAATGTCAAAGGCGCGTTTTAATCCTACGGGATTGAAAGCGGTCGTTCCAAATGTACTAAGAATTCATGAATTGGAAGAAAATCATTTTCAAACTAAGAAACGCGAATATTTTTTATGCGATCTTTGAGAAATACGCGATTGACTGGATACAGTCCAATCGTTCCGAATCTACTTAAAATTCATCAAATTGATGAAGAAACATTGTGAAAATAAAAATCTTTAATATATTTTATGCGATCTTTGTGAAATACGCTTTTTAAAATTTCAAAGGCGCGTTTTAATCCTACGGGATTGAGTGCGGTCGTTCCCAATGTACTTAAAAATCATGTGACAAAGTCACTACATTATCTAACGATATAAAATTGCTAGAATACTAATTATAATTAGGCAATAATAATACACGTCGTAAGAACGGCAAGTTCTCTCTCGGCAGTGGGAGCGAGAGGCATGCGAGTTGCGCCGGCCCGAGGAGTAGTAAGAGAAGGACGCTCGATCTCCCCCGTCGATCGCCGGTTTGTTGTGTCGGCGACGGCGTCTCCCATCGTGCGACGAAGAGGCGACGATCGGCGAGCTGAACACGCGTGTGTGTATGTGTCCAGGCGCTACACACACTAGCGCGGTATATTACGCACCAATGCAAACTTCAAAATTTAAAGGAAAGTAGCGAGAGAGGTGGAAAATCGTCATCGGTCAGTACCGATGACGATTTTCAAATTTAGTACGGGCGTGATAGCGAGACAAGAAGGAGAAAAGGAAATCGTCGCGTCGGTGGTAGAGGGAACGGTCGTATTTTTTTTATGTGGTGGTGTGGTGTGGAGTGAGGAGAGGGTGCCAGCCGCATTTGGGGAGAGAGAGTGAGAGAGAGAAGAAGGTAGCGAGAGAGAGAGAGAGAGAGAGAGAGAGAGAGAGAGAGAGAGAGAGAGAGAGAGAGAGAGAGAGAGAGGAAGATAGGCGAGAAACAGAGAGAGACAGGACGAGAAGAAGAAAAGAAAAGGTAAGGCGGCATAGCCGAAGGATTAAACAAGTAATCAGTTAATACCAAAAATTTAACGATTCGGACCGGAAGTGGCGAGATAGAGACGGGATATACATGGGATTTTTTTTGTGGTTATCTGTTGAATGAGTGAGGTGATTGAGTGTTGTACCGGACGTGGTGAAAATCAGGGGAAAATCGAAAAACCATTTTTTTTTGGTAATTAATGAATAGACCGGAAGTGGCGAAAATCAACAAAAAAAAAAATCAAAAGACCGTTTTATCAACTAACGAATAGACCGGAAGTGGCGAGTGGCGAGTTAGAGTTGGCAAATCGTTTTTTTTGAAATCATAAATTGTATATTGGGGAGATTAAGAGACCGGAAGTGAATGCGAGCAGTTGACGTGGGTTGCGAGGAAGGTAGAGAGGAAGTTTGGGGAGGTGGTGTGGAAGGTAGGACCGGGAATTTCCACTTCCGGCAACGTGGGCCTAAAAAGATAACAGTCGGACCAGTTTAGCGGAAACCGCATTTTTGGATCGCGTCCTTTTTTTGGAAATTAAATAAAAGTTAATTCAACGTTACAAAATGGCGACCGTGACAGGACGCGGCTAGTGATTGGTCGTGACTGAAATTTAAATAATTAATAATAGTTATTTATTAATTTTTATAATTAATTAATTATTTTTTTTAATTATTTAATTTTTTTTATTATTTAAAATTTTTTTTAAATTTATATAATTAATTATTATTTTTTTTAATTATTTTTTTATTTATTATTAATTTTTATAAATAATGCAATATTATTATTTATAATTATTTAAATTTTTATTTATTAATTAATGAGTACTTTATACTTTTTTTTAATTAATAATTAATTATTTTTTTTTTATAAAGTGTGTAGCGAGAAGTGAGTAGAAAGAGTGGGTGATAATAATTCTTTGATAATAGATAATATTTAAAAAAAAAAATTTTTTTTTGATAAATGTATTTATTATAAGTTTATGTGATATATATGTCAATGTAAAATGTATTTAATAACATTTCATGTATGTTAATAAATTTTAATTCACAGCTAGCGAGTAAGAGGGGGAAAGTAAAGTGAGAGGAAAGTAAAGTGGGAGACAATAAAAGTAAGTTCGAAATTTCAAAAGGAAAGGGGGTATAGTCAGTAGAATCGCGTGTGGTTGATAGAGGGCAGAGTAATTCGAATTGTGCCGTGGAAAAGGAAGGAGTGGTAGTAAACAAAATGGCGACTGAGGTGAGTGAGCACTCAGTGCGAATGAGGGCGCTGGGGCGGGAGTCGAGAGATGTGAGGTTAATTAAAAATACAATAAATTAATTAAATCTTTCGGGGGTGGAGGAACAGTTAGAGAGGCACCGCCTTAGTAGAAAAGGACCCGAGAGAATTTTGCGAGATCGGTTGTTGCGAGTGGAGTTACGGATTTTTGACGACTCCCTGGATGTCCCATGGTACCCCGATTGGGATGAGAGGGGGGATGAGATACCGGTTACAGCGATTTCACATCTGATGGACGAATCAGAAGAAGATTCGGTACAACGGTATCAACGAAAACCCCGAGGTAGGCCCAAAAAGGTTCAAGAGGTGTTGGAGAGGGAAGAAGAAGATCGGGAGAGTCTGGGTGAAGCGGCGGGTGGTACCGAATTCGGTTATACGACGTTGATGGGGGATGGTTTGGGGTCCAATGAGCCCAACATAGCGGTTAGTTCGGTGGCCATCACTATCCCTACTACCACAGTAGCGAAGACTACGGTGGTTACTACCACCAGCCATACTTCGGGTGGGATCATAGGTGGCGCGCGGTCCCGAATGAGTAGCGAGGTGCAGTCTAGCGCGTTTTGGTGGGGTCGGAATTGTCCAGAACAAGGGCTCCCAGGAGGTCCGCCACTGCAATGCATAAATTCAGATATTTCTGTTCCACCCAGAAAATCGGCGTATTTCGCGAACTCTAAATTAGGAATAGAGACCAATCAACTTGGTAGAATAGAGCGAGAAAGACGGTCAGTCTCCTGGGAAAAGAATGAAAAATATCCAAGGAGCGGAGATCGGAGAATAGATGCTCCACGTGATTGCGAGAGAGGGAGAGGGGGTAATGGACCGGTTCCACGGTTCCGAGAAGTAGTACCGGAGCGAGAAAATAATACAAATAGGTATTATGGTAGAGAGGACAATCATGACTATTATCGGGATCATGAAGAAGTGTCAGACCGACGGAGTGTAGCGAGTAGTGGGGGGTCAACGCGAAGCAGTGTTCGAAGGAGGAGGCTGTTGATGGACTACGAATATTCTAGCAATAGTGAGGATGAAGCTAGGGAACGAGTAGTCCGTCATCAACGTAGGGATAGAGAGGTGGGCCGTGAGTTGCGATGTACCAAAACGTTACGAGAGTGGGGATTGAAGTTCGCTGGAGAAGAGAAGGAATCGGCGGAAGAGTTTCTGTCGCGGTTAGAGGATTGTAGGGAACAATCCGGATTCGACGACCGAGATCTTTTCCGAGCGATTCCAGCTATTTTGTATCGTGGGGCGAGTAGGTGGTATCGGACGGCTCATTTAGATTTCCGAACGTGGCGAGATTTCGCGAAGGCGTTTCGGAAGTTTTTCATTGGCGAATTAAATGAGGAGGATTTAGAGGACGAGTTTGTTTGCTTGTAATCGGACACTCAGCGATATTGTGCCTCGATTCCTTGCTGCGGGTGCGTGGTCACCGAATTGCAGGAAAGGAACACTTTTGATGCGTCGAGGAAACGTAAAAAAAAGACACAGTTAATTTACAACTGTTTAATGTATTTACGGGTTGCACGAATACAAAATCGCGGCCGGCACGTCTTCGAACCGCGTGGTCGTGAAAGGTTTCCCTTCACAAATACTCGCGACTTGCGAAATTTATACGGAAAGTTATAGCGCGATGCACTAAATTACTGGCTCAAGCGTGAGTCAGTTCGACAGAGTAAATATTGCGTTTTGGCGAAAAGCGATAGCGATTTATTTTAAATCCGCGAGTGCTCGCTTCTGAGCGCGTGGAGCACGTCGCGATAGACAAGCGAATAGTGTCCTTCCGGAAAACGTGTTCGCGAAAACGGCCTTCTTTTCCGGAAGTTCATTGTTTCGGCGGAATTAGGCGCGACTTGATTGCAGATACCTGCCCGCGAAAATTGAAAAATGTCGATGTAACGGATCGCGCGAGTTGGTACAATGGTTTGGGCGAGTTAGTGCAGACGCTGCGGCCGCATATCGCAACAGAGTTGAAAAATTGAACTCAAGGAAAAAGGGAGTCGATTGGTCAATTCGTCTCCTGTTTCCGACACATCGTGAGCCATTTCAGAAGGCCCCCGTCAATAGATAAACAATTGCGGATCGTTTTCCGGAATCTCACGCCTGAATATCGGGCCTATTTAGCCGAGAAAGAGATTACCGATTTTGCGAGTTTGGAGAAATGGGGAGGGCGGTTTGAGAAACTGAAAGAGTGTCGTCCATTATAAAGAAATAACGAATGCATGCGAAGTAAAGGTTTTTGTTATAGATGGATCTGACGATATTAAACGGTTCGTGGGCAGATGAGTCAGAGGAAGAATGGGTGAGAGAGATGCAGAGAGTGGCTCTGGAAAACCCTGAGGAGGCAGCCCAACAAAGCGAGGCGGCCGTCCAAGAGCTGAGTACTATTCTGGCAGAAATAGCGACGCGAAGTGAGCCCGAGGGAGAGGTGGCGGAGGCGGTGTATACCGAACCGGAGATTCCGCCGGAGTTGGAGGCGGAACTAGCACAGCAAAGGGAAGCAGAAGAAATGGACACGCGACCCGATGGTGTGGTCACGGGAAGGCCCATCACCAGGGGAATAGGCCCGGCGGATTTGCCACTGGAGGAGTTATGGAGGGAGGAGGTGGATCCGGACTCGCCGCCTCGTCGTCGGCCGCGCCGTAGGTCGCGGTATAACCCCCGTCGACAGTGGACGGCGGATGATTATGTGGCGGGTCCCGCTCCTCCTTTATCCCCCCCGAAGACTCCCCGGGGACAAACCCCCACCGGACCTCGAATTAGGTCCATTGTAGTATTGCCTCCTACTCCGGCGGTCTCGCCAACGGTCCCACCCAGTACAGCACTCCGCGTGCCATCATCGGCCAGGGTATCTCCCAGAAGGGAAAACGCGCCGAAACGTGAGGGGGCCATGTTCGGGGGCCTTTGCCCCATCCGCTTTGACCCGCGGGTGGATCCCCCCAGGTACGTCTGCTTTAACTGTTGGCAGGGGGGGCATGTTCGGCGGGATTGTCCCCGGGCCCAGAGGGCAAGATATTGCCATAACTGTGGTCGACGTGGCGAAGATCTCCGTTCTTGCCCCCGCTGCGCCGCCCCGCACCTTGCGTTCCTTAGGGAATTAAGTGCGAGGGCGACACCAGTGGAAGCCGAGGTACCGAGGGATCCATCAGGGGTTCGGGATCGAGAACGCCGCGGAAGTCGACAAAGTCGACAAGCTGAACCACGCGGGCTCGATGATGGTACGCGGAATGAGAGTAGTCGAGAGAGATCCCCTCAACCTCCACGGGACAACAGCCGGTTACGGGAGACCCTCGAGCTGTTGGACCGGATTCGGCACTTGCCCGCAGACACCCAGGCACTAATTGTTCGGTCTGTGTTCGGGGGTACCCCCTCCCGACCACTCACCGAACTGGGAGAGGGGTCCGGATAAGTGTCGAATTGGGAGGAGGGGGGGAGGAAGATTAGCGAGACAGTGGGGAGAGAGAGTAGCGAGAGGAGTAGCGAGAAGGAGGATGTGGCGAGCGACGAGACAGAAGAGAGAAAATAGCAGAGGACTGGGAGGTGAGTCGTTAAAAATGAATAATAAACGAAATATCCAAGGGATATTCCGGTTTAGGGGAGGGGATTGTGACAAAGTCACTATATTATCTAACGATATAAAATTGCTAGAATACTAATTAAAATTAGGCAATAATAATACGCGTCGTAAGAACGGCAAGTTCTCTCTCGGCAGTGGGAGCGAGAGGCATGCGAGTTGCGCCGGCCCGAGGAGTAGTAAGAGAAGGACGCTCGATCTCCCCCGTCGATCGCCGGTTTGTTGTGTCGGCGACGGCGTCTCCCATCGTGCGACGAAGAGGCGACGATCGGCGAGCTGAAAACGCGTGTGTGTATGTGTCCAGGCGCTACACACACTAGCGCGGTATATTACGCACCAATGCAAACTTCAAAATTTAAAGGAAAGTAGCGAGAGAGGTGGAAAATCGTCATCGGTCAGTACCGATGACGATTTTCAAATTTAGTACGGGCGTGATAGCGAGACAAGAAGGAGAAAAGAAAATCGTCGCGTCGGTGGTAGAGGGAACGGTCGTATTTTTTTTATGTGGTGGTGTGGTGTGGAATGAGGAGAGGGTGCCAGCAGCAATTGGGGAGAGAGAGTGAGAGAGAGAAGAAGGTAGCGAGAGAGAGAGAGAGAGAGAGAGAGAGAGAGAGAGAGAGAGAGAGGAAGATAGGCGAGAAACAGAGAGAGACAGGACGAGAAGAAGAAAAGAAAAGGTAAGGCGGCATAGCCGAAGGATTAAACAAGTAATCAGTTAATACCAAAAATTTAACGATTCGGACCGGAAGTGGCGAGATAGAGACGGGATATACATGGGATTTTTTTTGTGGTTATCTGTTGAATGAGTGAGGTGATTGAGTGTTGTACCGGACGTGGTGAAAATCAGGGGATAATCAAAAAACCGTTTTTTTTTGGTAATTAATGAATAGACTGGAAATGACGAAAATCAACAAACAAAAAATCAAAAGACCGTTTTATCAACTAACGAATAGACCGGAAGTGGCGAGTGGCGAGTTAGAGTTGGCAAATCGTTTTTTTTGAAATCATAAATTATGTTTTGGGAAGATTAAGAGACCGGAAGTGAATGCGAGCAGTTAGCGTGGGTTGCGAGGAAGGTAGAGAGGAAGTTTGGGGAGGTGGTGTGGAAGGTAGGACCGGGAATTTCCACTTCCGGCAACGTGGGCCTAAAAAGATAACAGTCGGACCAGTTTAGCGGAAACCGCATTTTTGGATCGCGTCCTATAAAATAAAATTTTTGTGTAACGGAGAAATTTATATGTACATGTATACTTTTTTTTGGAAATTAAATAAAAGTTAATTCAACGTTACAATCATCAAATTGGTAAAGAATCATTTTCGAATTAAAAAACGAGACTAATTTTTATACGATCTTTGAGAAACAGGCGATCCACTAGATACAGTGTGGTCGTTCCGAATCTACTTAAAATTCATCAAATTGATAAAGAAACATTCTGAAAATAAAAATCGCTAACATATTTTATGCGATCTTTGTGAAATACGCATTTTAAAATTTCAAAGGCGCGTTTTAATCCTACGGGAGTAAGTGCGGTCGTTCTAAATATACTTAAAATTAATCAAATTAATATAGAAACGATCCCAAATAAAAGAACGTGAATATATTTTATGCGATCTTTGTGAAATACGCATTTTAAAATTTCAAAGGCGCGTTTTAATCCTACGGGATTGAGTGCGGTCGTGCCCAATGTACTTAAAAATCATCAAATTGGTAAAGAATCATTTTCGAATTAAAAAACGCGACTACTTTTTATACGATTTTTGAGAAACACGCGATTTACTGGATACAGTCCAGTCGTTCTGAATCCACTTAATATTCACCAAATTGATATAGAAACATTCTGAAATTAAAAATAGCTAATATATTTTATGCGTTCTTTGTAAAATACGCGTTTAAAAATTTCAGAGGCGCGTTTTAATCTGACGGGATTGAGTGCGGTCGTTCCCAATTAACTTTGAATTCACCAATTTGGTAAAGAATCATTTTCAAATTAAAATCGCGAATATTCTCTATGCGATCATTGAGAAATATCAGATTTAAAATTTCAACAGCTTGTTTTAATCCTACTGGATTTAGTAGGGTTGTTATAAATATTCTTAAAATTCATGAAATTGATAATGAGTCATTTTCAAATTAAAAAAGGCTAATATGTTACACGATCTTTGAGAAATACTCCATTTAAATTGCAAAGGCGAGTTTTAATCCTACAGGAGTAAGTGCGGTCGTTCTAGATATACTTAAAATTAATTATATTAATATAGAAACGATCCCAAATAAAAAAACGTGAATATTTTTTCTGCTATCTTTGAGAAATACGGGTTTAAAAATTTCAAAGGCGCCTTTTATTCCTACATGATTGAGTGCGGTCGTTCCCAATGTACATAAAATTCATCAAATTGGTAAAGAATCATTTTCGAATTAAAAAACGCGACTATTTTTTATACGATCTTTGAGAAACACGCGATTTACTGGATACAGTGCGGTCGTTCTGAATCTACTTAAAATTCATCAAATTAACAAAGAAACATTCTTAAATTAAAAATCGCTAATATATTTCATGCGATCTTTGTAAAATACGCGTTTCAAAATTTCAAAGGCGCGTTTTAATCCTACGGGATTGAGTGCGGTCGTTCCCAGTGTACTTAAAAATCATTAAATTGGTAAAGAATCATTTTCGAATTAAAAAACGAGACTAATTTTTATACGATCTTTGAGAAACAGGCGATCCACTGGATAAAGTGCGGTCGATCTGAATCTACTTAGAATTCATCAAATTGACAAAGAAACATTCCTAAATTAAAAATCGCTAATATATTTTATGCGATCTTTGTGAAATACGCATTTTAAAATTTCAAAGGCGCGTTTTAATCCTACGGGATTGAGTGCGGTCGTTCCCAATGTACTTAAAAATCATCAAATTGGTAAAGAATCGTTTTCGAATTAAAAAACGCGACTATTTCTTATGCGATCTTTGAGAAACACGCGATTTACTGGATACATTGCGGTCGTTCTGAATCTACTTAAAATTCATCAAATTGATAAAGAAACATTCTGAAAATAAAAATCGCTAATATATTTTATGCGATCTTTGTGAATTACGCGTTTTAAAATTTCAAAAGCGCGTTTTAATCCTACGGGGTCGAGTGCGGTCGTTTCCAATAAACTATGAATTCACCAAATTGGTAAAGAATCATTTTCAAATTAAAATCGCGAATATTCTTTATGCGATCATTGAGAAACACGCCATTTACTGGATACAGTGCGGTCGTTCCGAATCTACTTAAAATCCATGAAATTGATAAAGAAACATTCTGAAAATAAAAATCGCTAATATATTTTATGCGATCTTTGTGAAATACGCATTTTAAAATTTCAAAGGCGCGTTTTAATCCTACGGGATTGAGTGCGGTCGTGCCCATTGTACTTAAAAATCATCAAATTGGTAAAAAATTATTTTCGAATTACAAAATGCGACTATTTTTTATACGATCTTTGAGAAACAGGCGATCTACTGGATACAGTGCGGTCGTTCCGAATTTAATTAAAATTCATCAAATTGATAAAGAAACATTCTGAAAATAAAAATCGCTAATATATTTTATGCGATCTTTGTGAATTACGCGTTTTAAAATTTCAAAAGCTCGTTTTAATCCTACGGGGTCGAGTGCGGTCGTTTCCAATAAACTATGAATTCGCCAAATTGGTAAAGAATCATTTTCAAATTAAAATCGCGAATATTCTTTATGCGATCATTGAGAAATATCAGATTTAAAATTTCAACAGCTTGTTTTAATCCTACTGGATTTAGTAGGGTTGTTATAAATATTATTAAAATTCATGAAATTGATAATGAGTCATTTTCAAATTAAAAACGCTAATATTTTTTATACGATCTTTGAGAAACACGCGATTTACTGGATACAGTGCGGTCGTTCTGAATCTACTTGAAATTCATCAAATTGACAAAGAAACATTCTTAAATTAAAAATCGCTGATATATTTTATGCTATCTTTGAGAAACACGCGTTTTAAAATTTCAAAAGCGCGTTTTAATCCTACGGGATTGAGTGCGGTCGTGCCCAATGTACTTAAAAATCATCAAATTGGTAAAGAATCATTTTCGAATTAAAAAACGCGACTATTTTTTATACGATCTTTGAGAAACACGCAATTTACTGGATACAGTGCGGTCGTTCAGAATCTACTTAAGATTCATCAAATTGACAAAGAAACATTCTTAAATTAAAAATCGCTAATATATTTTATGCGATCTTTGTGAAATACGCATTTTAAAATTTCAAAGGCGCGTTTTAATCCTACGGGATTGAGTGCGGTCGTTCCCAATGTACTTAAAAATCATCAAATTGGTAAAGAATCATTTTCGAATTAAAAAACGAGACTATTTTTTATACGATCTTTGAGAAACAGGCGATCCACTGGATACAGTGCGGTCGTTCCGAATCTACTTAAAATTCATCAAATTGATAAAGAAACATTCTGAAAATAAAAATCGCTAACATATTTTATGCGATCTTTGTGAAATACGCATTTTAAAATTTCAAAGGCGCGTTTTAATCCTACGGGATTGAGTGCGGTCGTGCCCAATGTACTTAAAAATCATCAAATTGGTAAAGAATCATTTTCGACTTAAAAAACGCGACTATTTTTTATACGATCTTTGAGAAACACGCAATTTACTGGATACAGTGCGGTCGTTCTGAATCTACTTAAAATTCATCAAATTGACAAAGAAACATTCTTAAATTGAAAATCGCTAATATATTTTATGCTATCTTTGAGAAATACGCGTTTAAAAATTTCAAAGGCGCGTTTTAATCCTACGGTATTGAGTGCAGTTCTTCCCAATATACTAAGAATTCATCAAATTGGTAGAAAATCATTTTCAAATTAAGAAACGCGAATATATTTTATGCGATCTTTGAGAAACACGCGATTTACTGGATACAGTGCGGTCGTTCCGAATCTACTTAAAATCCATCAAATTGATAAAGAAACATTCTGAAAATAAAAATCTCTAATATATTTTATGCGATCTTTGTGAAATACGCATTTTAAAATTTCAAAGGCGCGTTTTAATCCTACGGGATTGAGTGCGGTCGTGCCCAATGTACTTAAAAATCATCAAATTGGTAAAGAATCATTTTCGAATTAAAAAACGCGACTATTTTTTATACGATCTTTGAGAAACACGCAATTTACTGGATACAGTGCGGTCGTTCAGAATCTACTTAAGATTCATCAAATTGACAAAGAAACATTCTTAAATTAAAAATCGCTAATATATTTTATGCGATCTTTGTGAAATACGCATTTTAAAATTTCAAAGGCGCGTTTTAATCCTACGGGATTGAGTGCGGTCGTTCCCAATGTACTTAAAAATCATCAAATTGGTAAAGAATCATTTTCGAATTAAAAAACGAGACTAATTTTTATACGATCTTTGAGAAACAGGCGATCCACTGGATAAAGTGCGGTCGTTCCGAATCTACTTAAAATTCATCAAATTGATAAAGAAACATTCTAAAAATAAAAATCGCTAACATATTTTATGCGATCTTTGTGAAATACGCATTTTAAAATTTCAAAGGCGCGTTTTAATCTTACGGGATTAAGTGCCGTCGTTCCCAATGTACTTAAAAATCATCAAATTGGTAAAGAATCGTTTTCGAATTAAAAAACGCGACTATTTCTTATGCGATCTTTGAGAAACACGCGATTTACTGGATACATTGCGGTCGTTCTGAATCTACTTAAAATTCATCAAATTGACAAAGAAACATTCTTAAATTGAAAATCGCTAATATATTTTATGCTATCTTTGAGAAATACGCGTTTAAAAATTTCAAAGGCGCGTTTTAATCCTACGGTATTGAGTGCAGTTCTTCCCAATATACTAAGAATTCATCAAATTGGTAGAAAATCATTTTCAAATTAAGATACGCGAATATATTTTATGCGATCTTTGAGAAACACGCCATTTACTGGATACAGTGCGGTCGTTCCGAATCTACTTAAAATCCATCAAATTGATAAAGAAACATTCTGAAAATAAAAATCTCTAATATATTTTATGCGATCTTTGTGAAATACGCATTTTAAAATTTCAAAGGCGCGTTTTAATCTTACGGGATTGAGTGCCGTCGTTCCCATTGTACTTAAAAATCATCAAATTGGTAAAAAATTATTTTCGAATTACAAAATGCGACTATTTTTTATACGATCTTTGAGAAACAGGCGATCTACTGGATACAGTGCGGTCGTTCCGAATTTAATTAAAATTCATCAAATTGATAAAGAAACATTCTGAAAATAAAAATCGCTAATATATTTTATGCGATCTTTGTGAATTACGCGTTTTAAAATTTCAAAAGCTCGTTTTAATCCTACGGGGTCGAGTGCGGTCGTTTCCAATAAACTATGAATTCGCCAAATTGGTAAAGAATCATTTTCAAATTAAAATCGCGAATATTCTTTATGCGATCATTGAGAAATATCAGATTTAAAATTTCAACAGCTTGTTTTAATCCTACTGGATTTAGTAGGGTTGTTATAAATATTATTAAAATTCATGAAATTGATAATGAGTCATTTTCAAATTAAAAACGCTAATATTTTTTATACGATCTTTGAGAAATACTCCATTTAAAATTGCAAAGGCGAGTTTTAATCCTACGGGAGTAAGTGCGGTCGTTCTAAATATACTTAAAAATCATCAAATTGGTAAAGAATCATTTTCGAATTAAAAAACGCGACTATTTTTTATACGATTTTTGAGAAAGACGCGATTTACTGGATACAGTGCGGTCGTTCTGAATCTACTTGAAATTCATCAAATTGACAAAGAAACATTATTAAATTAAAAATCGCTAATATATTTTATGCTTTCTTTGTGAATTACGCGTTTTGAAATTTCAAAAGAGCGTTTTAATCCTACGGGGTCTAGTGCGGTCGTGCCCAATGTACTTAAAAATCATCAAATTGGTAAAGAATCATTTTCGAATTAAAAACGCTACTATTTTTTATACGATCTTTGAGAAACACGCAATTTACTGGATACAGTGCGGTCGTTCAGAATCTACTTAAAATTCATCAAATTGACAAAGAAACATTCTTAAATTGAAAATCGCTAATATATTTTATGCTATCTTTGAGAAATACGCGTTTAAAAATTTCAAAGGCGCGTTTTAATCCTACGGTATTGAGTGGAGTTCTTCCCAATATACTAAGAATTCATCAAATTGGTAGAAAATCATTTTCAAATTAAGAAACGCGAATATATTTTATACGATCTTTGAGAAACACGCAATTTACTGGATACAGTGCGGTCGTTCAGAATGTACTTAAAATTCATCAAATTGACAAAGAAACATTCTTAAATTAAAAATCGCTAATATATTTTATGCGATCTTTGTAAAATACGCGTTTCAAAATTTCAAAGGCGCGTTTTAATCCGACGGGATTGAGTGCGGTCGTTCCCAATGTTCTTAAAAATCATCAAATTGGTGAAGAATCATTTTCAAATTAAGAAACGCGAATTTTTTTTATGCGATCTTTGAGAAATACGCGATTTACTGGATACAGTCCAGTCGTTCTGAATCCACTTAATATTCACCAAATTGATATAGAAACATTCTGAAATTAAAAATCGCTAATATATTTTATGCGATCTTTGTGAATTACGCGTTTTAAAATTTCAAAAGCGCGTTTTAATCCTACGGGGTCGAGTGCGGTCGTTTCCAATAAACTATGAATTCACCAAATTGGTAAAGAATCATTTTCAAATTAAAATCGCGAATATTCTTTATGCGATCATTGAGAAATATCAGATTTAAAATTTCAACAGCTTGTTTTAATCCTACTGGATTTAGTAGGGTTGTTATAAATATTCTTATAATTCATGAAATTGATAATGAGTCATTTTCAAATTAAAAAACGCTAATATTTTTTATACGATCTTTGAGAAATACTCCATTTAAAATTGCAAAGGCGAGTTTTAATCCTACGGGAGTAAGTGCGGTCGTTCTAAATATACTTAAAATTAATCAAATTAATATAGAAACGATCCCAAATAAAAGAACGTGAATATTTTTTATGCTATCTTTGAGAAATACGCGTTTAAAATTTTCAAAGGCGCCTTTTAATCCTACGGGATTGAGTGCGGTCGTTCCCAATGTACTTAAAAATCATCAAATTGGTAAAGAATCATTTTCGAATTAAAAAACGCGACTATTTTTTATACGATCTTTGAGAAACACGCGATTTACTGGATACAGTTCGTCGTTCTGAATCTACTTAAAATTCATCAAATTGACAAAGAAACATTGTGAAAATAAAAATCGCTAATATATTTTATGCGATCTTTGAGAAATACGCGTTTAAAAATTTCAAAGGCGCGTTTTAATCCTACGGTAGTGAATGCGGTCGTTCCCAACATACTAAGAATTCATCAAATTGGTAGAAAATCATTTTCAAATTAAGAAACGCGACTATTTTTTATGCGATCATTGAGAAATACGAGATTTACTGGATACAGTGCGGTCGTTCTGAATCTACTTAAAATCCATCAAATTGATAAAGAAACATTCTGAAAATAAAAATCGCTAATATATTTTATGCGATCTTGGAGAAATACGCGTTTAAAAATTTCAAAGGCGCGTTTTAATCCTACGGTAGTGAATGCGGTCGTTCCCAACATACTAAGAATTCATCAAATTGGTAGAAAATCATTTTCAAATTAAGAAACGCGACTATTTTTTATGCGATCACTGAGAAATACGAGATTTACTGGATACAGTGCGGTCGCTCTGAAGTTACTTAATTTTCATCAAATTGATAAAGAAACATTCTGAAATTAAAAATCGCTAATATATTTTATGCAATCTTTGTGAAATACGCATTTTAAAATTTCAAAGGCGCGTTTTAATCCTACGGGTTTGAGTGCGGTCGTTCCCAATGTACTTAAAAATCATCAAATTGATAAAGAATTATTTTCGAATTAGAAAATGCGACTATTTTTTATACGATCTCTGAGAAACACGCGATTTACTGGATACAGTGCGGTCGTTCTAAATCTACTTAAAATTCATCAAATTGATAAAGAAACCTTCTTAAATTTAAAATCGCTAATACATTTTATGCGATCTTTGTGAAATACGCGTTTTGAAATTTCAAAAGCGCGTTTTAATCCTACGGGATTGAGTGCGGTCGTTTCCAATAAACTATGAATTCACCAAATTGGTAAAGAATCATTTTCAAATTAAAAAACGCGACTATTTCTTATGCGATCTTTGAGAAACACGCGATTTACTGGATACATTGCGGTCGTTCTGAATCTACTTAAAATTCATCAAATTGACAAAGAAACATTCTTAAATTAAAAATCGCTAATATATTTTATGCTATCTTTGAGAAATACGCGTTTAAAAATTTCAAAGGCGCGTTTTAATCCTACGGTATTGAGTGCAGTTCTTCCCAATATACTAAGAATTCATCAAATTGGTAGAAAATCATTTTCAAATTAAGAAACGCGAATATTTTTTATGCGATCTTTGAGAAACACGCGATTTACTGGATACAGTGCGGTCGTTCTGAATCTACTTAAATTTCATGAAATTGATAAAGAAACATTCTGAAAATAAAAATCGCTAACATATTTTATGCGATCTTTGTGAAATACGCATTTTAAAATTTCAAAGGCGCGTTTAAATCTTACGGGATTGAGTGCCGTCGTTCCCATTGTACTTAAAAATCATCAAATTGGTAAAAAATTATTTTCGAATTACAAAATGCGACTATTTTTTATACGATCTTTGAGAAACAGGCGATCTACTGGATACAGTGCGGTCGTTCCGAATTTAATTAAAATTCATCAAATTGATAAAGAAACATTCTGAAAATAAAAATCGCTAATATATTTTATGCGATCTTTGTGAATTACGCGTTTTAAAATTTCAAAAGCTCGTTTTAATCCTACGGGGTCGAGTGCGGTCGTTTCCAATAAACTATGAATTCGCCAAATTGGTAAAGAATCATTTTCAAATTAAAATCGCGAATATTCTTTATGCGATCATTGAGAAATATCAGATTTAAAATTTCAACAGCTTGTTTTAATCCTACTGGATTTAGTAGGGTTGTTATAAATATTATTAAAATTCATGAAATTGATAATGAGTCATTTTCAAATTAAAAACGCTAATATTTTTTATACGATCTTTGAGAAATACTCCATTTAAAATTGCAAAGGCGAGTTTTAATCCTACGGGAGTAAGTGCGGTCGTTCTAAATATACTTAAAAATCATCAAATTGGTAAAGAATCATTTTCGAATTAAAAAACGCGACTATTTTTTATACGATTTTTGAGAAAGACGCGATTTACTGGATACAGTGCGGTCGTTCTGAATCTACTTGAAATTCATCAAATTGACAAAGAAACATTATTAAATTAAAAATCGCTAATATATTTTATGCTTTCTTTGTGAATTACGCGTTTTGAAATTTCAAAAGAGCGTTTTAATCCTACGGGGTCTAGTGCGGTCGTGCCCAATGTACTTAAAAATCATCAAATTGGTAAAGAATCATTTTCGAATTAAAAACGAGACTATTTTTTATACGATCTTTGAGAAACAGGCGATCCACTGGATACAGTGCGGTCGTTCCGAATCTACTTAAAATTCATCAAATTGACAAAGAAACATTCTTAAATTAAAAATCGCTGATATATTTTATGCTATCTTTGAGAAATAAGCGTTTAAAAATTTCAAAGGCGCGTTTTAATCCTACGGTATTGAGTGGAGTTCTTCCCAATATACTAAGAATTCATCAAATTGGTAGAAAATCATTTTCAAATTAAGAAACGCGAATATATTTTATACGATCTTTGAGAAACACGCAATTTACTGGATACAGTGCGGTCGTTCAGAATGTACTTAAAATTCATCAAATTGACAAAGAAACATTCTTAAATTAAAAATCGCTAATATATTTTATGCGATCTTTGTGAAATACGCATTTTAAAATTTCAAAGGCGCGTTTTAATCCTACGGGATTGAGTGCGGTCGTTCCCAATGTACTTAAAAATCATCAAATTGGTAAAGAATCATTTTCGAATTAAAAAACGCGAATTTTTTTTATGCGATCTTTGAGAAATACGCGATTTACTGGATACAGTCCAGTCGTTCTGAATCCACTTAATATTCACCAAATTGATATAGAAACATTCTGAAATTAAAAATAGCTAATACATTTTATGCGTTCTTTGTAAAATACGCGTTTAAAAATTTCAAAAGCGTGTGTTAATCCTACGGGATTGAGAGCGGTCGTTTCCAATAAACTATGAATTCATCAAATTGATAAAGAATCATTTTCAAATTAAAATCGCGAATATTCTTTATGCGATCATTGAGAAATATCAGATTTAAAATTTCAACAGCTTGTTTTAAACCTACTGGATTTAGTAGGGTTGTTATAAATATTCTTAAAATTCATGAAATTGATAATGAGTCATTTTAAAATTAAAAAACGCTAATATTTTTTATACGATCTTTGAGAAATACGCCATTTAAAATTGCAAAGGCGCGTTTTCATCCTACAGGAGTAAGTGCGGTCGTTCTAGATATACTTAAAATTAATTATATTAATATAGAAACGATCCCAAATAAAAAAACGTGAATATTTTTTCTGCTATCTTTGAAAATACGGGTTTAAAAATTTCAAAGGCGCCTTTTATTCCTACATGATTGAGTGCGGTCGTTCCCAATGTAAATAAAATTCATCAAATTGGTAAAGAATCATTTTCGAATTAAAAAACGCGACTATTTTTTATACGATCTTTGAGAAACACGCGATTTACTGGATACAGTTCGTCGTTCTGAATCTACTTAAAATTCATCAAATTGACAAAGAAACATTGTGAAAATAAAAATCGCTAATATATTTTATGCGATCTTTGAGAAATACGCGTTTAAAAATTTCAAAGGCGCGTTTTAATCCTACGGTAGTGAATGCGGTCGTTCCCAACATACTAAGAATTCATCAAATTGGTAGAAAATCATTTTCAAATTAAGAAACGCGACTATTTTTTATGCGATCATTGAGAAATACGAGATTTACTGGATACAGTGCGGTCGCTCTGAAGTTACTTAATTTTCATCAAATTGATAAAGAAACATTCTGAAATTAAAAATCGCTAATATATTTTATGCAATCTTTGTGAAATACGCATTTTAAAATTTCAAAGGCGCGTTTTAATCCTACGGGTTTGAGTGCGGTCGTTCCCAATGTACTTAAAAATCATCAAATTGATAAAGAATTATTTTCGAATTAGAAAATGCGACTATTTTTTATACGATCTCTGAGAAACACGCGATTTACTGGATACAGTGCGGTCGTTCTAAATCTACTTAAAATTCATCAAATTGATAAAGAAACCTTCTTAAATTTAAAATCGCTAATACATTTTATGCGATCTTTGTGAAATACGCGTTTTGAAATTTCAAAAGCGCGTTTTAATCCTACGGGATTGAGTGCGGTCGTTTCCAATAAACTATGAATTCACCAAATTGGTAAAGAATCATTTTCAAATTAAAATCACGAATATTCTTTATGCGATCATTGAGAAATACCAGATTTACATTTTCAAAACCGTGTTTTAATCCTACTGGATTGAGTAGGGTCGTTATAAATATTCTTAAAATTCATAAAATTGATAATGAGTCATTTTCAAATTAAAAATCGTTAATATATTCTATGCGATCTTTGTGAAATACGTGTTTTGAAATTTCAAAAGTGCATTTTAATCCTACGGGATTGAGTGCGGTCGTTTCCAATAAACTATGAATTCACCAAATTGATAAAGAATCATTTTCAAATTAAAATCGCGAATATTCTTTATACGATCTTTGTGAAATACGCATTTTAAAATTTCAAAGGCGCTTTTTAATCCTACGGGATTGAGTGCGTTTGTTTCCAATAAACTATGAATTCACCAAATTGATAATGAGTCATTTTCAAATTAAAAACGCTAATATTTTTTATACGATCTTTGAGAAATACTCCATTTAAAATTGCAAAGGCGAGTTTTAATCCTACGGGAGTAAGTGCGGTCGTTCTAAATATACTTAAAATTAATCAAATTAATATAGAAACGATCCCAAATAAAAGAACGTGAATATATTTTATGCGATCTTTGTGAAATACGCATTTTAAAATTTCAAAGGCGCGTTTTAATCCTACGGGATTGAGTGCGGTCGTGCCCAATGTACTTAAAAATCATCAAATTGGTAAAGAATTATTTTCGAATTAAAAAGCGCAACTATTTTTCATACGATCTCTGAGAAACACGCGATTTACTGGATACAGTGCGGTCGTTCTGAATCTACTTAAAATTCATCAAATTGATAAAGAAACATTCTTAAATTAAAAATCGCTAATAGATTTTATGCGATCTTTGTGAAATACGCGTTTTGAAATTTCAAAAGCGCGTTTTAATCCTACGGGATTGAGTGCGGTCGTTTCCAATAAACTATGAATTCACCAAATTGGTAAAGAATCATTTTCAAATTAAAATCACGAATATTCTTTACGCGATCATTGAGAAATACCAGATTTAAAATGTCAAAAGCGTGTTTTAATCCTACTCGATTGAGTAGGGTCATTATAAATATTCTTAAAATTCATGATATTGATAAAGAGTCATTTTCAAATTAAAAAACGCTAATATTTTTTATACGATCTTTGAGAAGTACTCCATTTAAAATTGCAAAGGCGCGTTTTAATCCTACAGGAGTAAGTGCGGTCGTTCTCTAATATACTTAAAATTAGTCAAATTAATATAGAAACGATCCCAAATAAAAAAGGCGAACATTTTTTATGCGATCTTTGAGAAATACGCGTTTAAAAATTTCAAAGGCTCGTTTTCATCATACGTACGGTATTGAATGCGGTCGTTCCCAACATACTAAGAATTCGTCAAATTGGTAGAAAATCATTTTCAAATTAAGAAACGTGACTATTTTTTATGCGATCATTGAGAAATACGCGATTTACTGTATACAGTGCGGTCGTTCGGAAGCTTCTTAAAATTCATCAAATTGCTAAAGAAACATTCTGAAATTAAAAATCACTGATATATTTTATGCGATCTTTTTGAAATACGCATTTTAAAATTTCAAAGGCGTGTTTTAATCCTACTGGATTGAGTAGGGTCGTTATAAATATTCTTAAAATTCATGAAATTGATAACGAGTTATTTTCAAATTAATAAACGCGAATATTTTTTTTTTCGATTCATGTGAAATACGCGTTTTGACATTTCAAAAGCGCGTTTTAATCTTACGGGATTGAGTGCAGGCGTTTCCAATAAACTATGAATTCACCAAATTGGTAAAGAATCATTTTCAAATTAAAATCGCGAATATTTTTTATGCGATCATTGAGAAATACCAGATTTAAAATTTCAATAGCTTGTTTTAATCCTACTTGATTGACTAGGGTCATTATAAATATTCTTAAAATTCATGCAATTTATAATGAGTCATTTTCAAATTAAAAAACGCTAATATTTTTTATACGATCTTTGAGATATACTCCATTTAATATTGCAAAAGCGCGTTTTAATCGTACAGGAGTAAGTGCGGTCGTTCTAAATATACTTAAAATTATTTAAATTAATATTGAAACTGTAACTGCCATTTTGATTAGGAAAGGTTAAAATGAAAAGAGTTACTTGAGTAATTAAAATTAAATACGTTGGGCTAAATCGCCACAAGGTCAAGTACCGCGACGGCAGTTTCAAAAGGTCGAACGATATTTGGTCGTTCGCCCGACGGCATTAACTGGCAAATTGTCGATCGACTTTAAATTTCGACGATCCCAACAGACGATCGAGACCCGTCTTTTCCCGGAGATATCACGGCACTGACTCGACAATGAAAAATGAATAAAAAAATGTAATGACTGAGTATATGGTAGTTGTACTGGACTAGGAGCCACGGAACGACTAGGAGAAAGAATAATTCAGATATCAATTAAATCACTTATTATTACTCATCTTTGACGTTAATAATTAAAATAGACATCTATTACAAAAATAAATAGGGAGCCCGATACTCGCAAAAACCATTGAGGAGAAAAGCCGGTTCTTACATATTGAAGATCTCTCGCTCTCTCTAAAATCAGGCACGTTCGCCTTCTCGCTCGCTCGTTCGCGGGGATGCAACCTGGTCGGGATGTCGCCAATATATTCGTCCAACAAAATGTAGAGTCGCGTGATTACAAAATTCCACGCACACACGCGCAAATAAAAAAAGAACGTTTATACAGGAAAAACGTGTAAACGCGTGAAAATAAATAAATATATATGGACATTCGTACTGAACCGCGCGGAGCAAAGGTCTAGCCAGGTCAGCCGACTCACGTGGATTTTCGCGAGCATGCAACAAACCCCCCCTGGCGACCTTTGTTTACATTTTCAACTGCAAACTAAACTTAAATTTAAATTAATAATTTGCAATCGTCGTCTAAGCACGAGAAATAACGTGATGCCATAAATATAATATTAACGGAATTAAGTAAAAGGCATTCACGTTACAATACGATCCCAAATAAAAAAACGTGAATATTTTTTATGTTATCTTTGAGAAATACGCGTTTCAAAATTTCAAAGGCGCGTTTTAATCCGACGGGATTAACAGGAAATTAGGAAATACATGAGGGAATTGAATGGAGGAAAATCAGAGGGGCGGCAACGGCGGCTGGTTGTGATCCCTGGTCAGGAGTCGACACCGGAAAACTGTGAGACTGAAAACGAGAACACCACATAAAAATAGTGACCCAAAATGTTATCGTTAGTAGGGGGTTAGGATGAGGAAAAGATAAGGATAAAAAAAACCATATTTATATTAATGATTACCGACCTAATTAAAAAGTGAATATTTTATATAAAAAAAAAAATAATAATTCAGGGTTGATTTTAATTCCTAACAGCCCTACTGATGCTCGTGGCTTGATCGAGTTTTCAGTCAAAGAATGATCTCGATTCAAGTCGCTAGTATCCCTAAAAAAAAATGTATCCCTAAGGTGTTAATCTCTTGTTTGGTGTAAAAAAAATGTTAAAGAGATTAACACGTTCGTCTCATTAAAAAGATAAGAAATATATATAAAAAAAAATATTAGTTCCTGACATCTGTTGCCGTAACAACTCGTCTCTTTTCGGGCAATAAAAAGAGGGTTAATAAGGATTTAATAAAATTAACTCACTTTTTGTTGTTGGGTTGTGATCCTCAGTCCTTGGAATGGGACGTCCTTAGCTGTAGATTGTGGCAGCTGGGGGGAACTCCTCCAAGGTAGGCCGTGGAAATAGTTGACTCCTCGTGAGGGATATTTGATTGTTTCCTTGAATCGGCAGCGTGATCCCAACGAGAATAGTGTACGCGGCGACCCGACGTTAGAATTAGGGTTAAGAGTTTACGCGACGACCCGACGTAAAACTCAGGGTTCCCAACACGAATTGGGAACCGAAAACTGCTCGCCGCTACCTTTGATTTGGGTTTTTTTTGGTTGAGGAAGACTTCGGACGTCCAGACCGAAGAGGAGAAGAGATCAGGAGGAAGATATTCTGACGTTCAGACGGATATATCAAAAAAAAAAGGAATCGTGCGGAGCTGAACAAGTCGCTCTCGTCACGAAGTGTGGGAATTTTGGAAAAAGAAAAGATATTCGGACGTTCAGACCCAATAGCTTGTTTAGGAGAAGAGATGGTTTGGTATAAGCGAGAAGCTGGACGAACCGCTTGCAATAGCTAAGGAGGTTTTTTTTAGGAAGGTTGGTTTCAGAGGTTTCAGGCAAAGTGGTGGCGGTGCTGGAAGTAGCTCTTTTTATAATCGATGCCTTGGCCATGAAAGTGTAGTCGAATCGGAAAAGTGGGGTGACATTTTTTTTTTGGCGTGAAAATTGTACAATTTTTGTAAGAAACTTATAAACTATTGTTACGACATGTATAGTTTTTATGTTGATGCAAAATGTGTTATAATAAGATGACAATAATTAGTACAAACTTGAACGGAAGTTGTAGCATGAGTTTAACAAAAGTTATTAATAAAAAAAGGAATTTTGTATCAATTATTTATATTAATTTTTCTTAAATGTTTTATTCGAGTGAAAAATACTAGGTATAGATAATAGAAATATATTTTAAGTTATTAAAATATATTTTTAATTTATGTGAACATTTTTTTATTGTTCTTTTTAATGTTAATTATTCGTTTTAATTATTTGTTTTTATAAATATTCATTCAAGTGTTGTACTAATTTTACAGGAAGACAGTTGAGTGTATTTTAATTTTATTGAAATGTCATTCTTTTAAATAATTTAATAATTTATAAAAATAGCATTGTGCTTTGTTATACCAATATTTGACAGTTTTTCTTAGTAGCTGTAAAGGGAAAGGTGAAGGATAAATTTATTGTTTGTAACTTATAAAAAAAGGAATTCTTATTAGTTATTCATTAAATTTTGATGTAAAAAATATGAAACATAGTTAATTTTTTAAATTCGGACTTTCATTTTAACATATGTATTTATTTTTTAAAGATAGAAATAATAATTTATTTAATACTGGGCTGCTACAACTACTCTTTGATATTTGTACCAGCCTTATAAAAGAACATTGTTTGTGTCGAATTTTATACTAAAAGATTTTTGTGTAATTGTTAAAAAAAAGGTTTATTGTATTATGAAATAATGTTTTTGCTGTACCAATATAATAATTTTATTATCAATTACGTGTTAATATCATTTTTCATAAATTTTAGTATTTTATATCAATTTTTATAAATAACAAGTTTTTTAATTTATAAAGTTATTGTACAAAAAGAATGTCAATGCTTCGTCGGTTGGATTTCGGCCGCGTTAGATGTACATTTCGACACTTTTCTCGCATTCCATTTGGTTCTGTTTTGTGGCGCGTGACGAGGTATCTAAAGTTACGAAAAGGTTATTTTTTTAGTTGTAATGGGAAAGTTTTCTAGTCGAAGAAATTGTAAGAGTTAGTTCGTAAATTATATATTGGAATTTGGAATTTTTACGGTAGGTTTTATCTTTAACTGTAATCAAGAAATTGTGTACATTTCTTAATGTAGAGAAAATCTTGTTTTTTTGATATTTTTCCGACAGGATTTTCGGTTTGTAATAAATTTATCGTTTTTGGTACAGCAGAGCAACTGACGTAAGTGTTTTAATGTGGTTCTTGGTACGTTAAGGGGGGTTCTCATAAATAATGTTTTTTAATGGGAGTTTCACCGTTACGAGGGACGTAACACCGCCCCTCCTGGTTAAAAGTTGGTCCTCTAACTTTTGGAAGCTCGGTTGTAAATGTTATAAATTGATCGCTTAATTGTCGTAGTACATTCTTTTGAAGATATTACAATATTTTACATGGTGGTTCTTCTCGAAGTTTATACATGAGTTGTTATTATATCTATGTTTTCTATGATATATTTATGTTATTGATCTATAAATATTTCCGATAATTGACATATTGGTATTTACATAGTCAGCAAACAAGTTTTGGTGGTGAGATGACAAATTTGTGTTATTGAAGTAGTCGGGCGATATAAATACGTTATCAACTTTTCGCAATGGTTTTAATGATGTAGGATGGAACAATTTTAATATCGCAGAGATTTCATGAGTTTAGGAAATTTGGTACAAATATGTTGTTAATTAATGAAAGTGAAAGTATCGCTTTTCATTTTGTAGGTTGTAAGCTTAATTTTTGAAAACGGTTTAGTTTGAAGAATGCATGCAAGTTTTCTTAATGTTCGTTAGTAAGTCTGTGTTTTAAGGTAGTTCATAGGAGTGCGGGTTGTATTTTAATTTAAGCAGCTGTGTTAGTATGAATTTTATTCTACTGTATTTTTCTGAAATAACTAGTAATATAAATTGATTGAAGGGTTGATTTTATTCTGTGTATCCTTCATCACCACTGTCAGGGTCTGAGATGAAATTTTCATGTAATATATCCTTTGTTCGGAATTCATAAATTGTTTTTCCCGGAAGTGTGGGTGGGTTTATTATATTTGCTTGTATTAAGTTGTTTATTCGTTGGATGTGTGTATTATGGCAAATAACACATTGCGTTGCTGGTTTAGTTTGTAGTACTTGGCTGTTGCAAAATTCACAATTCATTGTTCTTCCTCGTTCCGTAGTAATGTGCACGTGAGTTACTTTTGAAAATTGTTTCTTTTCTTCTGGTGGTATCAAGTCGTAGCAGTTTGTACAAGACAAAAATTCATCTTTCGTCGTCAACATTTCCTCGGCCGTGTGGCAGATTTCCTTATATTGAATGAGATGTGCCCAAAAGTCTTTTGCTCTTATTGACATTTGGCTCGAGAGTATATTTATTGGATAGTCCATCTTTCCTATGAGTTGCCAACAAACAGAAAACAAACACTTATTTGACCTATTTTTCCTCTTTTTTTTTGTTGGTTGATTTTCATTTGCCAGACCTTTTACAATATTTTATGAGATATCTGTAGTGATAATTGCTTATTCTTAAATGCGTCTTAGTTCGACGAGGGTTAGGTTAATACCGTGCGAGGGTTTCTTCTTTTGATTTGCAATCTTGTGAACTTGGGTAGTTTGGAAATATAAAAAAAAATTGTTGTGGAGTTTTTAGATTTAACCATTTCAAGAAAATTTTATCATTGTTATTTGTACATGTCCATCTCTTTTTTTTTATATTATTTTTTTGTTATTTACTTATGAATTTCTAAAATTTTCTTTTTTTTGGTAAATCTACGCACTGCCATCTACAACGAATGTAGGGCAAATTTTAACCTGCCTGTATGGATAATGGCTAGGCTCAGGCGCAACGCTTACTGACTGAAGATAAATATAAAAGTGTAAAGAAAATTTATTTAGATTTGAGTCTACAGCCGTTGGTTTTGTTGTTATTTTAATCCCATGATTCTTCTTGAGTGTCTTCTGTTTTTCTTAATTCTTTTGTGGGTATGTTGATGCTTGATATGTTTCTTAGTTTTGATTCTAAGTTTTGGTCTTCCTGACACTTCTTGCAGTCTTCTATATTTTTTATTATCGCTATTTTATTATTGCATAATTTACAGAATTGTGGGAAATGCGATATTTCTTGGCATAATGGACAAGTGTTGATGTATTTATTTATTTCAATACGTCTGTGTCGAGGTTTCTTTTGGCCGAATCCTGTTTTTATTTTTAAGTTTTTATGACACATTTTGCATATAGCATAGTTTTCTTTAATGTAATGTAGTGGTGTCCTTACGCATTTGAGGTCTACTAGGTTTTGGTGGTCTAAGTGATAATGGTTTAATATATTTCTTGATTGTGTGTATTCCACTGTGGATAATATATTTTTTTTTATTTCAAATTCCGGAAAAATTTGTTTAAGATTGCAAATTTTCAGAAATGGAGTTAGTATTTGTTAATTGGATACATGCAAACAAAAAAAAAATTGTTTTTCTGTAAGTTGCTGGTTTTCGAATGTCTGTTGTCAAGAGAGAAAAAGGGTATAGTTTTATGGATTAGGCTAGAAAGGCAACTTAAAGGATCAGAAAGAGGAAAGAATTGGATAATTTTCAATTGTCATTTTTTTTCTTTTGTTTGGTTTAGGTACGTCATAAATTGGTTCGTATTTGATTGTTGTTTGTCGGTCGTTGAGTTGTTTATTAGTTCCTTGTTTGATCGTCGTTTCTGTCTTTGGTGTTATTATTGGTTGTAATTCTTGGGATAATTCGTCTATCCCATCTTTTTCCTTGAAGCTAACATGTGTGTTTTCCACTCGTTGTCTTGCAGTTGCACATGTTTTTCTTTCGATTACTATTAGTGTAGCTGTTGCTATTATGATGTAGGTACCAATTATTAAACCTCCAATTACATAAGTTTCGTAAGGGATTTCTTTTGTTGTTTTTTGGCATTTTTGTAGTTGAATATATACTGGAGAATGTTGATGGTAGTATATTTCGATTATTTGGTAGATTTTCAGTTGGAGTTGGTGGAGTTGTTGTTGTTTGTATGTATTTTTCTGTGGGGATTTGTGGTGGTGACCAAATCGATACTCTACAGTCCTTATGTTGGTATTCTCCTATGTTGACATCTATTATGATTTCTGGCATGTTTCCATGTCGTTGTAATTTTATTTTTCCTGATATAATTGGTGTCTTGTATTTGTTAAATCCCACTTCTCCGTCTATCATTTCGAATTTGCTATATTTGCAAGAGTTTTGTGTTTTATAGTTTGCTAATTTTCTGTAAATTTGTTCGAATCTTTGTCTTGTTGATTTTAATTGTCTACATATTTCTGGAGTCAGTGTGCATGTCGGTTTTTCTTCGACTAACCATTTAATCTTGTTTTCTTCGCAGTAAGTTCGATTTATTTTGTACGTTTCCTCATATTCGTTTATCAGTATTGGTTCGATGTGTTTACCGACGGTTATTGAACTTAAGTATATGGGTAGTAAATATTGTATAAGTGCGTTGTTCATCATGAAATATTTGTGTTTTGACTTGATTTCTTGTTTCTTTTCTGTTATGCCTGTTGAAAGAAAAAATCATTTTTGTATTGTTTATGTAGATTTATTTATTTTTTTTTATTTGTTTATCATATAATTAAACTTGTTGTTTGTTATTTCTTTAATGAGAACGCTCTATTTTCTTTATCTGTGTGGTCTTTAGTTATTTTTTCTTGTTGGGGTTTCTTTACTTCTATCTGATGTTCTAAATTGTTAACTTCTAGTCTAGGATATAACTTTTCTGTATATTATGGAAGAATATCTTGTTTTATGGGTGCTGTAGGCTTTTTATTTTCGTTATCTTTGATAATTTGTATTTCTTGTAGTTCTATCTGAGGAAGTGATTGGTAATTTGTGTTGTTATCATTTTTGTTGTCATTTTTATCATTATTTTTGTGATTCCTTTTTGCTAGGTGGAGTAGGAGGTTAGTTACTGAATCCTAAATTGCGCCTATTAGAATGAGAGACCAACCGTAAACGGTGTGTAGTGCGTATCCGTGAATTGCTGTATCGATAACTCCTTTAATTAATTTTATTATCAACATTATACCCATGATTCCTTCTGTTGTAGTTCTGAATACCATAAAGTTGTTCCATAGTTTCTCGGTGGCTGATTTGAACATTTTTGCTATTGTGTTTTCACTGATCATATTTGCTATTGAGGCTCCCTGGTAATTTGTTATCTGTCCAGTGATACCTCTGGCGATTGTATTTAGTACTGCTGGTTTTTTGGCTGGAAACATTATATGTTCTTTCAGTTTTTTGAGGTCTTCTTGACTGTATATTCCGTTTGTGGCTAAGTTTTCTAAATTTATGTATTGCCAAGTTTGTTTGGTTTGAGGTTTCAGTTCGTTGGGCTTTTTTGATTCTACTGAGTTTGGAAGTAGTTTATACCAGGCGCTGTTTACCGAATACATAGGGGGAACTAAGCTATTGCAAGTGATTTGCACGCCTTTATTTATTAATATTCTTGTTTTAGGAGTCATAAACATGCTTTGTTCTTGATATTTAACTGGTAAGTGAGAATAACATTCTTCTGTTTTCCTGATGCTGACTTCTACTGGTATGCATTTCATTATATAAGCAACTTCACCAGCTGCTATTGCCATATATCCTGGTCCTTTCATTACGTTGTAAGCAAATTCGTCAGGGGAGTGACTGATTAATGAAAGAGAATTGTGTAAGACTTGTTTTTCTAGCGCGCATCGTTGTGATACTACATCGTAGTATAGTTGCTTTATTTGATTTTTTAAGTGTTTTTCAACGTAGACAAATTTCGAGTTTACATATGTGAAGATGTCGAGGTTTAAGGTATTAATAGGTCGTTTTTTCAAAACTTCGCCTTTGTTATTTTCTAGTATCATTAATTTTGGGTGTTCTGTAAGAGCTATTTCGTACCCACAGATATGTTTCTTTCCTCTGACAGCTAAAGCAAATGTTATTTCTTCGGTTGTTAGGGAATAAATTATTGTTTTGTCTTCGTTGTGTATTTTATCTATTGTACCGTTGTATAGTATGTCATATTTATTAGATCCACAGAAATCTTGCGGGATCGGATTCCAGTATGTGCTACCTCCTTCTAAATCTAAACAGCTATGGTCTGTTATTGGGTAAGAAACTCCTGATCTTAAGTGAATTCTATTTTCATTTAAGTTTACTCTAGCTTTATACTTTTGTATTAAAATTCTTGCTGTTCCTTATACTATTACATTACTCCATGATCCATATGTATCTGCATATTCTACACCTTTACAAGTACCATCTACTTGAATAGATCCTGCTATAGTTAAACTAAATGTTTGTATGTAGTTGGTTTTTATTCCGCTTAATATATTCATATTGATTGTTGTGGTTCCTGTACGGTGCATCTGTTCGCATTCTTCTCTGGAAATTTCTAGAACGTAATTTGCTATACCACCGGAAACGGATGATGTGTGTGAGTGCATGCCACAATGACTGATTTGTCTGAATATATCTATCTTGCATTGTGTTACTTCTATTTCTTCGTATTCTTTAATTTGTAGTAGTTGAGCTCTGATTTTATCTATATGTATGTGTTTTCTTTCGATGTCGCATTCTTGTATATTTATTAGAAATATTGTAGATATATTTGAGTTTTTTGATCCACAATCGAAGGCTATGAATGCTGTTGCTTTTAATATTGTTGATGCTATTAGCAGAAGTACTTGTATAGGCGCGATTTTTGTTCTACTGGGTATTTCTGAAATATGTATCTTATTTTTCCATCTTTTATTCTTTGTACAGCGTAATCGTGTGTGTGTGTGTCTGTGTAAGTGTGTGTGATTCTTAAATACTAAAGTCATGCATTTTATAAACTATTGGAATAAGATAGAATGGTCACCATTTATGTTGGTAATTTTGAGTATTTCAATCTATTAGAATGAACTATTTTTTCTTCATTTTTGATCCTAATTTTTATATTTCCATTTTCAAATATTTGTAGGACTTCAAAAGGACCTTGGTATTCATCATCGAATTTATTTATTTTGTGGTTTTTTTGTAAAAATACTGCGTCTCCGATTTTCAGTGTTAATGGATTAATTTTTTTATCATAATAGTATTTAGATTTTAGTTTGGCAGTTCTTAGATTTTATTGAGCATATTCTTGGATATCGTAAAGTTTTGAGGCTAGATCGTGTACGTAATCAGTGTAAATTAGTCGAGTGTCGTCGTCCGTTGGTTTGGCTGATGGTAATTTTTCTGTTCTTCCGAACATTAATTCAAATGGGGTGTATTTTGTACCTTCGTGAACGCTGGTATTGTATGAAAATGTAGCTAACTCTAACCATTTATCCCAGTCCGCGTGTTTTTCTGAGAAGTGTTTTATGTACTCTTTTATTACGTGATGCGATCTTTCTAGAGATCCATTTGATTGGGGATGGAATGCTGTTGTTTTCATTTGTTTAATGTTGAATAATTTTGCCATTTTTTTCATTATTTTGCTTAAAAAGTTTTTACCCTGGTCTGTTAGTATTGTTTTCGGAGTTCCAAATACACATATAATTCTTTTTACTAGAGCTTCTGCGATATCTAAAGCGGTTGCTTTTTTTAGAGGAATTGCTATTAAATATTTCGTTAGGTTATCTTGTATTGTGAGTATATTTTCGTAGCCTTCTTCTGTTTTATTATTTGGAATTACAATATCCATTGCTATTTTTTCTGGCGCTTGTTTGGGTGTGTCTGATATAATCATTGGTTGTTTGGTTTTAATCCTAGTTAGTTTTTTTAATTGACAGGATTTGCAAGTTTGTATGAATTTTTCGATGTCTGATTTCATATTTTCCCAGTAATAAGTTTGTTTAATTCTTTTTAAAGTTTTGTTTATTCCTTTATGTCCGCCTATTGGTGTTGAGTGTAATTCTCTCATTATCTCATATCTATCTATTTTATTTACATATTTTATTTTCCCATTGCAGATTATTATTTTTGTATTTGAGTTTTTAAACTGTTGTTGTATAATTCCTAATACGCTAAACCATTCTACACCTGCTATATTGTCTGATTTTGAGATACTAAGGGTTTGCAATTCAAGTTTGTTTGCTTCTTTTTTTAGTGCCTTGATAAGGGTTTTTATATTATTTTGTACCGTTAATTGACTTTCTCCTGCAGTTGCAATTACTGGAAGTGCTATGTGATATTTGTTGTTTTTCTTGGTGATTGCAACTTTGTTTAGTTTTATGTTATCAAATTTTGGTAACTCGTTTTTTGTTTTCAATTCTATTGAACCTTTATCGCAAGGTAATCCTGTTAAGGTTATAAAGTATGCTATATTGTCTTTTTGCTTGTATAAGTGATTTTTTATTTCTATTATATTTTTGTGATATTTACTTTTTCCGGTTTGGTTTTCTTCATCATCATGTAACCTACACGTTTTCTCCCGTGTGGTTAATAATTATAATTCTCGGAATTATCAAATCTGCAGGCTCTGATCAATTGTAGATCTATAATACACACACACAGACGGCACAAGGAAAGGGTCTTGTAAATAAAAATATAAGTCGTTTATATAGAAACAAAATATTTATTAAATACGACCTTGACCTTAACCTTACACTATTAATATTTATGATGACTTAAATCTACGCGTACGAGAGTTTGAATACTCGGAATCTAGAAAAGAAAATGATTAGTAAATAAATGGAATTAATTTGCAAGTCCGGATTAGCAGCTTGTAACTAAGTGTGGAGCAGAAATTTAGCGGACGACGGGATCGCCTCGGCGATCGCGCTACCGAGATTTATTTTCCCGATTAGTCCAGCCGTCGCCCTCAGCGGGGTCCGGAACAAGACTAATTCCTTCAAAATAAAATAAAAATAATTAATTTCCTTATGCGATTTACACGCCGAGATCGCCCAAGTTCCTCTCAGCGAGGATACCTAGTGCGAGGATCTAGGAGAGCCGTGCCGGGATCCCTCAGCGGGAGTCCTGGGCGAGACTTGGAAACGGAGATCGCCAAAGTCCCTCTCAGCGAGGAGACCGAGTGCGAGGAGTGAAGGAAGTCGTGCCAAGATCCCTCAGCGGGAGTCCTGGGCGAGACTGGGATCGGGAGGAGGCTTCAAGCCAGGCACTTCTCAGCGAAGAGCTGGACGAGAAATGCTCGTCTTGAGAGTTTCCTGGAACAGGTCGACTCCTATCCCCTCTCTTGATGCCGTGACGTCATGTCCTCTCTCTGAAATCGAGCATGCGCACCACAAGACAGGACGAATAAGACCACCGCTCGGTCCCACCCGAAAGCCTCAGGGACGCAACTTAAAATAAAAGTGCCCTGGCCCTTAAATTAAAGACAAAAACACAAAAGGAGCTACGGCCCTGCGTTGTGGAGGTTACAATCATCAGAGTCTCCATCGGTATCTTCAAAAGTTTGTTTTGTGTAATTCATTGTTACTTCGTCCTCGTCTGGTACAGAATATGCTTTATTTTCGTAATTTTTGTCTTTATTTGTCTTATTGTTGGTTTGTGAGTTTTGTGGAGTTTTAGTAGGTTGGTATTTCATTTGTTTTTCTAATTCCTTCCTTTTTCTTTGGTTTTTATTGTTTACTTGTAATCTTTCTGGTTGCCGCGTATTGCGTGTACTCCTCCGTAATGCTAATATTTCGTTTTGGTAAGTTTGTTTTGTGTTTTCTGGTAGTGCAGAATCATAGTTAATAGTTGTTTCATTTTTATTTTCGTAGTTTTGATTTTGGCATTCGTCGTATGTGTGGTTAAGTTTATTGCAATTGCTTCAAAATGAAATGTTAGCGGGTAAGGTATATCGATGGCCATTATAGTTAACTTTAATAGTTGAGTCTTTAGGTGGTTTGATATTGTATATTGGGTTGTTTAAAACAACTTGTTTGCAAATATTTCGTTCGTTTAGTATTTGTTTACTTTTTACAAATTTTATAGGGCTTAGTTGTTGTGTTTCTTGGTAAAAATAATGCCATTTGTCGCCATTACCTATGTATCCTAAACCTTTTCTATCTGTTTGTGTTTTTAATTTGATTGGGTTTTTAATTCCTTGATTGTATTTTCAATTCCTGCTCCTTTCCATCCCATCTTATTCATCATTCTTGATATGATATTACTCGTATACTGTTTTCGTTTCTGGTCTTCAATTTTTAATATTTCTACTGGATTTCTGGATAGTGCGTCTGCATTGACATTTGATTTTCCTGCTTTATATATTACATTAAATTCGTATTCCAATAAATTGTACATCCATTTGGCAACTCTAGAATTTGGATCCTTTTTTGTTCTAAATGATGTAAGGGGTTTGTGATCTGTAACTACAGTAAAGTGTTTTCCATATACGTAAGGTCTAAAGTGTAATATAGCGTAATATATTGCAAGAGCTTCTTTATCATAAGTTTCGTATTTCTTTTCGCGATCGTTTAGTACGCGAGAGGTATAATAGGCAACAGGTCTATCTTTACCTATTTCTCCTTGAGATAGTATTGCGCCTATCGCATATCCTGATGCATCTGTAGTGATTATAAAAGGTTCATTGAAGTTAGGGTTCTGTAGGACAGGTGCGTTGCATAATTTTTCACGCAGTGTGTTAAATGCATCGTTTTCTTCTTGTTCCCATTTGAACGATATATCGTTTTTTAGTAAATTTGATAATGGTTTGGCTATAGATGAAAAATTTTCAATAAATCTACGGTAGTATCCCGCGAGTCCGAGAAATTGTCTGATATTCTTTTGATTTTTAGGTATTGGAAATATCTGTACGCAATTGATTTTGTTCGGGTCTGGTTTTAGACCTTCATCGCTAATTATATGTCCTATATAACAAACTTCTTTTCTTAAAAATTCACATTTGTCTGGTTGTAATTTAAGGTTTGCGTTTCTTAGTCGTTTCATGAATTTCTCGCATTTGATCTCATGTTCTTCTAAAGATGATGCGTATATCAGAATATCGTCAAGATATACAAAAAGTTCGTTACCTTGCAGGCCTGATAAGATTATGTCCATTAGTCTTTGGAAGGTTGCTGGTGCATTTTTTAATCCGAATGGCATTCTATCGAATTCGTAATGTCCATGTAGGGTAGAAAAGGCTGTTTTGTGAGAGTCGTTTTCATGCATTTTTATTTGCAGGAATCCGGATGCAAGATCGAATGTTGAGAAGTATTTAGCGCTTCCTAGTTGGTCCAATATATCAACAATATTTGGTATGGGATAAGAATCGCCTATTGATTTTTCGTTCAATTTCCTGAAATCTAATACCATTCTCCATCTCTTGTTACCATGAGTATTTGCTTTTTTGGGGACTATCCATATAGGCGTGTTGTATGGTGATTTGGATGGTTTTATGAAACCGTTTTTTAATTGTTCGGATATTTGCTTATTTATCTCTTCTTTATGTATAGGGGGGAATCTATACTGTTTGGTATTTATGGGTATTTCGTCGGTTGTTATTATTTTATGTTTTATGAGTGGCGTGAATCCCAAAGTTTCATCTGGTAAGTGAAATGTATCTGCATTTTTGTTTATTATTCTGTCTACACTTTCTTTTTCTATGGCGTTTAAGTGACTCATTCGAAGCAATTCTTTTACTTGTTTTGCACGTTTTGTTTCCTTCACAATATGGTACATTTTGGTTGGTATTAATCTTGAAAATGGTTTGTCTCTTTCCCGTAAGAATTCTGTATACGTATAGAAGTTTTTATGTCTACCGGGATGTTTATTACTTAGTTCTTCTAAATCATGTATTTCTCTCAAATTCTTATTCGTTGTTTTTTTCTCGCGTATTTCATTCTTCAATGTTTTATTCATTATCATATCTTGATCCGGTTTTTCTCTTTTGCGTAAGAGTAATAATTTTATATTTTGGTTATAAAAGTCTTGATCTTCTTGTACTGAAGAATTGAGAGACTTGGGTAAGTGTTGTTTTATTATGTTTTTCATTTCTTTTTCGTTTTCATTGTATTTGTCCCTTTTGTAAGGTTCGTTTTCGTTTTCACATTCATTTTCATTCATTATTTCGTGTTCGATTTCGTTTTTATTTTCTTTTATTACTTTAATTTCATATTCATTTTTGTTTATTATTTCGTTTTTATATTCATTTCCATATTCGTTTTCATTTATAATTTCATTTTCATATTCATTTTTGTTTATTATTTCATTTTCATTTGTGTTTATTATTTCGTTTTCATATTCATTTTTGTTTATTATTTCGTTTTTATATTCATTTTTGTTTATTGTTTCATTTTTATATTCATTTTTGTTTATTATTTCGTTTTCATATTCATTTTTGTTTCTTATTTCGTTTTTATATTCATTTCCATATTCGTTTTCATTTATAATTTCATTTTCATGTTTGTTTATTATCTCATTTTCACATTTGTTTTTGTTTATTATTTCATTTTCATTTTTGTTTATTATCTCATTTTCATATTCGTTTTTGTTTATTATTTCATTTTCATCGATTGTTTTGCTTTTCTTCGTGGTGTCGTTTCCATTTTCGTTAGTGTTTTTATTTTTTTGGTTAGTACAATTTTGTGTTTCGATTGGTTTAGTTATTTGTGTGTTGTTTTCAATTCTTTCATAATTTTCGTCTATTTCTTCAATTTCTATTGTTGGTATGTCTATTTCTATTTGGTCGTTGGTTGTGTTAAAAACTTGTAGATAGGCTCGCCCGTCGTTGTTTTTTACTAATGCTTCTCCTAGGTATACTCCTTCTTGAATGTTAATGCGTTGTATGTATCCATATTTTATTTCTTCGTTTTTGACTTTAATGAAGAGAGTTGATATTGTTCTAGCAGGGATCGTGGTAGTTTCTGGTGTGTTAAAATATTTTTTGTTATTTTTCCATTGGATAGAGTTGTTTTTATAATCTATTGTTGCTTCGTTATCTTTTAGGAATTCTGATCCCAAAATACCTTCACAATCTATTGGGAAATTGTTTCTGACTACGTGGAATGTCGTGTCGTGCCCTAGTATTTCAATTATTACAACTCCCATTGTTGTAACTGGTTGTTCAGTGATGCCTTCAAGATCGATTACATCTGATTCGTCTATTAGCGTTTCTCCTTTTATATTTTCTAGTTTTATAATATTTACGCTAACTCCGGTGTCAACCATCAAGTTTATTTCTGAACATAGATCTTTTCAATTTATTTTAATTAGTGGGGCTTCGTGTTTATTTAAATTAACTGTTTTTACTTGTCTTGAGTCGTTACGAGATTTATTTGGCGCTTCTGTGAGGTCTCCCTCTGTGCGCCTATTTTGGTGAGACCATTTTCGTTTCCCGATTGTTTATCATTCATTTCTCTAAGAACTTCTGCTCGCATAAGTTTTCTGCAGTCTTTCCAGAAGTGGCCTATGGATTTACAGAAGGTGCATTGTATTGTCTGTTCGTTTGGTCTATTTCGTTGGTCATAATTTGGGTGTTTGAAATTTTGATTTTGCGGGTTTTGGAACCTCTTTTGCTGGTTATAGAGTTGTGTTTGGTAATGATTAGGGGCGGTGCTATTCATATAGCGTTGCGATTCGTTATTTATATAATCTTGTCTGTTGAAATGGTTCCTCTGGAAATTAGGTGCTGCATTTCTTTGATAATTTTGATAATTATTTGTTCTAGGATTTTGATAGTTATATTGAGGATAATTTGGTTTGAAATTATTGGATTGAAAGTTATTCTGTTGGTTTCTAAAGATACAAGTATTTGCTTCGTGTCCTGTTCTCTTGCAGATTTGACATTTTGTGTCTGTAGTTACTATTTTTATTTTGTTTCTCTTCCTGTCTATTCTCTTCTTCAGTTGTACCTCTAACGCTATTTGATACTTTTATTCGCCTTTCTATTTGAATGGCTTTCTGTATTGCTGTTGGTAAATTTGCTACTTCTGTTTTGATTAATCGTATTTTTATTTCTGGTTTTAGGCCGGTTAAAAAGGTTTCTAAGGTTTCTTTTTCGGTTCTGTCTTTTTCTACGTCTGTTATTTCATCGTTATCGCTTAGAGCTTTGTAAGTTTCCGTTATTCTATCTCCTGCATCTCTAACACGGTTAGCATATTCGACAACACTTTCGAAATTGAATTGGTGCATGCCTATTAATTCCTGCCTAATTTCTGTTATTGAGTTCGCGGGGGCATATATTTCTCTTAAGCTTTTTAAAAGTTCCGATACTGATCTGAAGATATTGTTTTTTATTGCACGTCGTGCTTCTCCTCTAAGTCTACTTTTTATTAGTTTCACGAGGTCTTGTTCGGATTCTTCGGGCAACATATCCCTTGCTTCTTCGCATCCGTCAACGAAGGCATAGAACGTTTTGGGATTCCCGTCGTACCTTGGTACGCTTTCGATCGCATGATTAAGAGTTAATTTGTCCCTATTGTTTGCCATGTTTTTTAGTACTACTGGATGGTTAGTGTTATCTAAAGTTTTGAATATTTCTTCCTCACTATCTGTGCTTTCTCCTTTATTTTCGTCTAGGTTTGAGGTGTTTTCATTAATTTTTGCTGGTGTACTAGATTTGAATACAGGTAAGTATCTTGAAAACCAATTTCCGAATTTCTCTTTCTGTTGAAGTTCTTTTTCTGGAGTTCTGTTTATTGGTTCAAAATCGTATACGATATCGCTAAATTCTAAGATTAATTCGTTTAGTTTTTCTGTTACTTTTTCGAACTGTACGTTTTGTGCAAATTTTTTTTCTTCGATTGGTTTTAAGTATTTATTAATTTGGTTCGTAGTGTCCTTTAAATCTTCTTTTTGTTTGTTTAAATCTGTTTGTTGATGTAATTTTTGTTTATTGCTCAAACTATATTCCAGGTCTTGTTTTAGGTTATGTTCTATTTTATCTTCTAGGTTATGTTCTAAGTTACGTTCTAAGTTACGTTCTAAATTATGTTTTAAATTATGTTCTAAATTATGTTCTAAATTATGTTCTAAATTATGTTCTAAATTATGTTCTAAATTTTAAAAATGTTCTTCCTCTATATTTTCGTATCTATTTTTTTGTCTCCGGCGATCGCTTAATCCGTCTCCTAATAATTTATTTTTGTCTGCTTCGCTCAAATGTTTCGTTGAACTTCGGGTTGTTCTTTCTTCTGACATTTAAAATAATTAAAAAAAATAGAGGAATACTTATTATTTCCATGCGATAATAGTAAAAAATAATAAATAATATTAATAATTTGAGAGGATTGTATATTTTCTAAGTGATACCGAAAAAGTATAGAACTTAGTCTGTGATCACATAAAAGAAAGTTATTTTTTTTGTCACAACTTAGCAATAGTTTTTTTTTTAGCTTAGCTTTCATAAAAGGCCAGTAAAAAGAAGAAGAGGGAAAAAAATGGTTATTGAAAAAAATGTACAATATGTTTTATAGTATATACATATATATTTTTTTTTTATTCTACAAAATTATGTATTTTTTTTTTCTTATTAAATTCCTTGTTTGTTTTTTTATGTGATCTATATCGTCTTCGTCTGTCGGCTTTTCCCTTTTTGTTTAGGGCATCCTGGTTGACAGCGGGTGGTTTTTCATTAAACTTTTTTGGTAACGGATTTTCGACGTATTCCGGAAAATCTTTCGTATTTAGATCCGCGTCCGCCCATATATATCGAAGATGATATAATTCATCTTCAGAGGTACCGACATAATTGCCTGAGCTGTCCACTGTGGATTAGAAGATTAAAAAAAAATTCATTTATAATGACTGTTGTTAATCTATTTGGATGCAGATTATGTTTTTCTTTCGCGGTTTTATTTTTATTTTTATTTTTTTTTTTTTTTTGGAGTTTTTCTAATTTTTCCTTTATAAGGTTTGTATTTTTTTTACTCTATTTTTTGCTTTCCGCAATATCTCTTCTGCGAAACGTTTTATGTTCCCTTGCTCTATTAGGCGAATATAACACAATTGAATGCGCCGTCGTTCAATTAAATATGTTATTAACTGATATTTTAATGGCGTGTGTTTTTCCACTGCGAAATAAAAAAAAATAGGTTTATTTTTTTAAGACGCAATTTTTTTATTTTTTTAGAAGTTTTTGTGCATTTTTATTATTATTATTATATATATATATTTTTGTTTTATTTATTATTATTTTATGGAAATATAAAAATGTTGCCGTTGCCGTTTTTAGAGGGTAAAGGAGTGATTGGATGTATAGGAATTTTATGATATTTAGAGAGTACTGATGATGTAAATAAATTTATTTAAGTGAAAATTTTCTTTGGAAAATTTACTTCTCTTTTTTGTTTTGCTTTAAGAGCGCAAGTTCCAATTTGGTATTGTTGCCAATATTTTGTTAGTGAGTACTAAAGAAAAATTTTTAATTGTTTTGAAAAATTAAATAAAAAGGTACAGATTTTTTGTATTATAAATTTTGAAAAAAAAAATTTCTAAAAAACTTTTAAAATTTTTAATATTAAATAAAAAGGGTATATAATATAAAGTGATTTTTTTGTATTATAAATTTTGAATGAAAAATTTTAATAAAAAGTTAGATAATTTGAACAGATTTTTTTGTATTATAAAGAATGAAAAATTTTTATATTTTTGAAAAAATAAAAAGTTATGTATAATTCGAACAGATTTTTTTGTATTATAAATTTGAATGAAAAATTTGAAAAAATTAAATAAAAAGGTATATAATTTGAACAGATTTTTTTGAATGAAAAAAATTTTATTATTTTTTTGAAAAAATTAAATAAAAAGGTATATAATTTGAATAAATTTGTTTGTGTTATAAATTTTGAAAAGAGATTTAAACAAAAATTGTATAAGATATTGTTAATTTAAAATTGATTTTAGGGAGAATTTATTTGTTAGTGAATACTAACGGTGACTAAAAAGGAAAATTTTTAAGATTTTGTTTGAAAAATTTAAATAATAATAAAAAATATATATATAATTTAAACAGATTTTTCTGTATTATCAGTTTTAAAAATTATTTTTAGGGAAAATTTATTTGTTCCTCCCTCCCAGACAACTTTAATTGCGCAGGGTTCCGTTCGATATCGCTGTCACCATTTTGTTACGCTCGAACCCGGGGTACTTACATGAGTACTCCGGATACTTACGCGAAAGGGCGGTCGACCTTAAGGGTCATCTCTGGGTTCTGATGAACGGAGGTGGCTGCGCTAATGAAAGAAAGTCTGGGAAGTAAAACAAACAACTTTTAATATTTTGTCATAATAATTCTATTTTTTTGAGGAAATAAGGAAATACATGATGGAATTGAATGGAGGAAAATCAGAGGGGGCGGCAACGGCGGCTGGTTGTGATCCCTGGTCAGGAGTCGACACCGGAAAACTGTGTGACTGAAAACGAGAACACCAAATAAAAATAGTGACCCTAAATGATATCGTTAGCAGGGGGTAAGGATGAGGAAAAGATAAGGATAAAAAAAAACTATATTTATATTAATGAATACCGACCTAATTAAAAAGTGAATATTTTATATAAAAAAAACAAATAATAATTAAGGGTTGATTTTAATTCCTAACAGCCCTACTGATGCTCGTGGCTTGATCGAGTTTTCATTCAAAGAATGATCTCGATTCAAGTCGCTAGTATCCCTAAAAAAAAATGTACCCCTAAGGTGTTAATCTCTTGTTTGGTGTAAAAAAAAATGTTAAAGAGATTAACACGTTCGTCTCATTAAAAAGATAAAAAATATATATAAAAAAAATATTAGTTCCTTACATCTGTTGCCGTAGCAACTCGTCTCTTTTCGGGCAATAAAAAGAGGGTTAATAAGGATTTAATAAAATTAACTCACTTTTTGTTGTTGGGTTGTGATCCTCAGTCCTTGGAATGGGACGTCCTTAGCTGTAGATTGTGGCAGCTGGGGGGAACTCCTCCAAGGTAGGCCGTGGAAATAGTTGACTCCTCGTGAGGGATATTTGATTGTTTCCTTGAATCGGCAGCGTGATCCCAACGAGAATAGTGTACGCGGCGACCCGACGTTAGAATTAGGGTTAAGAGTTTACGCGACGACCCGACGTAAAACTCAGGGTTCCCAACACGAATTGGGAACCGAAAACTGCTCGCCGCTACCTTTGATTTGGTTTTTTTGGTTGAGGAAGACTTCGGACGTTCAGACCGAAGAGGAGAAGAGATCAGGAGGAAGATATTCTGACGTTCAGACGGAAATATCAAAAAAAAAGGAATCGTGCGGAGCTGAACAAGTCGCTCTCGTCACGAAGTGTGGGAATTTTGGAAAAAGAAAAGATATTCGGACGTTCAGACCCAATAGCTTGTTTAGGAGAAGAGATGGTTTGGTATAAGCGAGAAGCTGGACGAACCGCTTGCAATAGCTAAGGAGGTTTTTTTTAGGAAGGTTGGTTTCAGAGGTTTCAGGCAAAGTGGTGGCGGTGCTGGAAGTAGCTCTTTTTATAATCGATGCCTTGGCCATGAAAGTGTAGTCGAATCGGAAAAGTGGGGTGACATTTTTTTTTTGGCGTGAAAATTGTACAATTTTTGTAAGAAACTTATAAACTATTGTTACGACATGTATAGTTTTTATGTTGATGCAAAATGTGTTATAATAAGATGACAATAATTAGTACAAACTTGAACGGAAGTTGTAGCATGAGTTTAACAAAAGTTATTAATAAAAAAAGGAATTTTGTATCAATTATTTATATTAATTTTTCTTAAATGTTTTATTCAAGTGAAAAATACTAGGTATAGATAATAGAAATATATTTTAAGTTATTAAAATATATTTTTAATTTATGTGAACATTTTTTTATTGTTCTTTTTAATGTTAATTATTCGTTTTAATTATTTGTTTTTATAAATATTCATTCAAGTGTTGTACTAATTTTACAGGAAGACAGTTGAGTGTATTTTAATTTTATTGAAATGTCATTCTTTTAAATAATTTAATAATTTATAAAAATAGCATTGTGCTTTGTTATACCAATATTTGACAGTTTTTCTTAGTAGCTGTAAAGGAAAAGGTGAAGGATAAATTTATTGTTTGTAACTTATAAAAAAAGGAATTCTTATTAGTTATTCATTAAATTTTGATGTAGAAAATATGAAACATAGTTAATTTTTTAAATTCGGACTTTCATTTTAACATATGTATTTATTTTTTAAAGATAGAAATGATAATTTATTTAATACTGTGCTGCTACAACTACTCTTTGATATTTGTACCAACCTTATAGAAGAACATTGTTTGTGTCGAATTTTATACTAAAGGATTTTTGTGTAATTGTTAAAAAAAAAAGGTTTATTATATTATGAAATAATGTTTTTGCTGTACAAATATAATAATTTTATTATCAATTACATATTAATATCATTTTTCATAAATTTTACTATTTCTTTATATCAATTTTTATAAATAACAAGTTTTGTTATTTATAAAGTTTTTATACAAAAATAATGTCAATGCTTCGTCGTTTGGATTTCGGCCGCGTTAGATGTACATTTCGACACTTTTCTCGCATTCCATTTGTTTCTGTTTTATGGCGCGTGACGAGGTATCTAAAGTTACGAAAAGGTTATTTTTTTAGTTGTAATGGGAAAGTTTTCTAGTCGAAGAGTTTGTTCGTAAATTATATATTGGAATTTGGAATTTTTACGGTAGGTTTTATCTTTAACTGTAATAAAGAAATTGTGTACATTTCTTAATGTAGAGGAAATCTTGTTTTTTTGATATTTTTGCGACAGGATTTTCGGTTTGTAATAAATTTATCGTTTTTGGTACAGCAGAGCAACTGACGTAAGTGTTTTAATGTGGTTCTTGGTACGTTAAGGGGGGTTCTCATAAATAATGTTTTTTAATGGGAGTTTCACCGTTACGAGGGACGTAACACAATCTTTGAGAAATACGCGTTTAAAAATTTCAATGGCGCTTTTTAATCCTACGGTATTGAGTGCAGTCGTTCCCAACATACTAAGAATTCATCAAATTGGTAGAAAATAATTTTCAAATTAAGAAACGCGACTATTTTTTATGCGATCATTGAGAAATACGCGATTTGCTGGATACAGTGCGGTCTTTCGGAAGCTACTTAAAATTTATCAAATTGATAAAGAAACATTATGAAATTAAAAATCGCTAATATATTTTATGCGATCTTTGTGAAATACGCATTTTGAAATGTCATAGGCGTGTTTTAATCCTACTGGATTGAGTAGGGTCGTTATAAATATTCTTAAAATTTATGAAATTGATAATGAGTCATTTTCAAATTAAAAAACGCGAATATTTTTTTTGCGATTCATGTGAAATACGCGTTTTGACATTTCAAAAGCGCGTTTTAATCCTACGGGATGGAGTCCGGTCGTTTCCATTAAACTATGAATTCACCAAATTGGTAAAGAATCATTTTCAAATTAAAATCGCGAATATTTTTTTTGCGATCATTGAGAAATACCAGATTTAAAATTTCAAAAGCGTTTTTTATTCCTACTGGATTGAGTAGGGTCGTTATAAATATTCTTAAAATTCATGCAATTTATAATCAGTAATTTTCAAATTAAAAAAGGCGTATATTTTTTATGCGATCTTTAAGAAATACGCGTTTAAGAATTTCAAAGGCGCGTTTTAATCCTACAGTATTGAATGCGGTGTTGCGCGAGGCGACTTCAATTAATTAAAAAGTGAATTTATAAAATAATATGTAAATTTTTACCTTTACCTTATACACAGTCGTTGGAGGCTTGAATAAATAACCACCGTCTTAAAGATTGAAAATAAAATACTTTATTTAGATTACACTAGCTAATATAAAATACTACTATTCGCAGCGGCGAGCTCCTGCTCAGGTCGCTTCCAGAACTAGAGTGTTGAGTTGAAAAAAAGAAAGATCGTTAAGTTCTGAATTTTGAAGACTCGCGAACGCGACCGAATTTGACGTTCCGCGAAAATGACAACTTAAACGTCAACGGTGACAGCGCGTTTAAGTTTGAGTTCGACTGTACATAATAAACATACACAATGAAACACTCTTACTCACTACCATCCAATACATACATAAACATCGCATAGATAATTAAACGGATCGTCTATATACTACATTGACATTAAAGCGGTTCGTAACAATCCTCCCTTCTTAAAAACTCGACGTCCTCGTCGAACACATAATATGAGGAAAATTTTATATATATATATTTTTTTTTGTTTTTTTTTTGTTTTCTACATTTGTTTTTGCCCCCAAAAAAAAATTATCGAAAATATAAATACAGTACTTATAAAATACCTTATTTTAATACAAATATATAAATACAAATAAAATTAGCGGGGTGTAAGCCAGAACAAAAATGTGTGCTAATATTATAATAATTTTTCCTTTCGCTTTTTATTGCAGAAGTTTCCGGATCTGAAAATAAAATAGAAATTAAAAAAAAATTTTAAAAAAGTATATACAGGGTGGCCGATTTATCTGAAGACAACGAAATATCTCGAGAACTATGCACAGAATCAAAAAAGTTGTCGGATGAAAGTTGTTCGACACGAAGGGGAGCATCCAGTGATAATTAAATTTACTCCCTCCCCCATCCCCTGGAGGTGGAGTGGGGGCAAAAACAATAAAACTTAAATAGGAACCCCCATTTTTTATTGCAGATTTGGATTCTCCGGAAAAAAGTACACGAATTTGACCTAGGAGCTATTGCATTTTGGTTCACAGGTGGCGCTGTAATCGATAAAAATCCAAATTTATCCGAAGACGTTGAAATACCTCGAGAACTATGCACAGAATCAAAAAAGTTGTCGGATGAAAGTTGTTCGACACGAAGGGGGGGCATCCAGTAATAATGAAATTTACCCCCTCCCCCATCCCCTGGGGGTGGAGTGGGGGCAAAAACAATAAAACTTAAATAGGAACCCCCAGTTTTTATTGCAGATTTGGATTCTCCAATATTGACAATTTTCGCCCCCGTAGCGGATATGGAATACGGTCATTCTAACAAAGCCGGAAAAAAATACATTTAGCGTTACCCAGGAACAACGACGTGGACGTAGTATTTTTCTGTTCCCTTTGGGGTGCTTGTTTTACGTGAGTCCCCTTGCCGCTCACTGTCTCACTGTTCACTTACTTTAGTAAGTGTTCGAAATGTTGACCTTCCACTTCAATGCATTTATTTATTCTTTCTTCAAATGACTTTATACATGATAGAATCATATCTGCAGAAATTTCTGCGCAAGCAGTTCTTATGCGTTCCACCATGTTTTCACGAGTCGTTGGTACTTGTTCATAAACCTTACCTTTTAGGTAACCCCATAGGAAGAAATCCAGAGATGTTAGATCAGGTGACCTCGCAGGCCAATTAATGGGGCCACTTCTACCAATCCACCTACCATTGTAATCACGGTCTAGTATTTCCCTTGCTACTCTTGAAAAATGTGCTGGGCAACCATCATGCTGCAACCACATTGTCCGTCGGACGTCCATAGCAACATCCTCAAGTAGTAATGGTACTTCTTGTTCTAGGAAATCTCGATATTTTGTTCCATTAAAATTACCTTCAATGAAATAAGGACCAATGAGTTTATTTCCTATGATTCCACACCAAACGTTCACCGACCAAGGACGTTGATGATTAACTTGTCGTAACCAATGGGGATTTTCTACGCTCCAATAATGCATATTATGCCTATTGACGCCACCATGGTTCGTGAATGTAGATTCATCTGAAAATAATACATTAGCAAAGAAATTGTGGTTCGTTTGCATTTTTTGAAATGCCCATGCACAAAACACCACGTGGTTATGAAAATCATCGCCATCTAGTTCCTGGTGCAGTGAAATGTGATATGGGTGAAACTTATGACGATGCAATATTCTTTGAATACTGTCTCTGGAAATGCCGGAATCGCGATGTAATTGTCGTGTGCTGACATGTGGATTTTGGTGAATAGCTGCTAGTACAGCTACTTCGTTAGCTTCTCCTGTAACTGTTAATCTTCGCTTCCTTTTTTTCATTTGTACGCTGCCATCAGAGTGAAAGGCATTCACAACTTTGTAAAAAAAAGAACGCGAGCGAGCATTATATGGAAAACGCTCAGCATACAACGCAACAGCATCGTCAATATTCCTCTTACATTCACCATAAATAAGAATCATTTCGATTTTTTCGGGAACTGTAGCAGGATTCATTTTTAACTTGCAATTCGATTTAAGCAATGAAGGGTAGACAAAAAATAGTCACGTAAACGGAAAGTTGTTATTCTAAAAGCAAAGTGACCTTCGACCGAATTACTACCAATACAATGGACTTCAAAAACAGTCTTACACTGAGAGACCGTGAATACTAAATTTTAATATGGGGATTAGAAAGTCGCGATATCCATTTACTTCCCTTCAGGAAAGTAGAGAAAAATGTAGGTGAACTGGTTACGTGTGACTCAACTTATGTATAAAATGATATGCTACTTTATTTTCGAGTTATGTCGCACTCTAGCGTTATGTAACAGAACCGGCGCCGGTGATGGCCGAAATGCAAGCGATGTACATGTATGAAACCACGTGAGTTCTCTCGGGGTCCGGTAGATGGCGACGAAATCCCTAAATGACGTAAGAGTTTCGTTTTGTTTAATAGAAGCTGGTTTGACCGTCAATGCTCAGCTTATTTATTCTCATTTCGGAAAAAACATACAGAGAGAGAATGAATGAGCTGAGTGAAGGGACATGACGCGTTTTTTAATGGATTGCGTGATGTCCTCTTTTTGTTTATTAAATAATAAATTTAAAACCTAAAATGTAATTTTATTGAAGGTAGAAAACTTATTTATAAAATTGCTTCCATATTGTATGCACAATTTTTATGTAATCAGTTTTGATTTTTAATATGAAGAATATCAATTATTCATAATCTTAATTTTTCGAATGGACATTATTAAAATTTCATATTCAGAATAACAATTTTCGCAATTGATATTACTAAATTCTAATATTAAAAATTCTAATATTTTCATAAAGGGATCAAATTGTCCCTATTTGCCCCCTGGATGCCCCCTTCGTGTCGAACAACTTTCATCCGACAACTTTTTTGATTCTGTGCATAGTTCTCGAGGTATTTCAATGTCTTCAGATAAATTTGGATTTTTATCGATTACAGCGCTACCTGTGAACCAAAATGCAATAGCTCCTAGGTCAAATTGGTGTACTTTTTTCCGGAGAATCCAAATCTGCAATAAAAACTGGGGGTTCCTATTTAAGTTTTATTGTTTTTGCCCCCACTCAACCCCCAGGGGATGGGGGAGGGTGTAAATTTAATTATCACTGGATGCCCCCCTTCGTGTCGAACAACTTTCATCCGACAACTTTTTTGATTCTGTGCATAGTTCTCGAGATATTTCGATGTCTTCAGATAAATCGGCCACCCTGTATACTAAGACGGGGACATTTCACAGAACAGAAGTATGTCTAGTATATTCACTTTAGTGTCAGAAAATCCTTGCAGGCAATAATTATTCTCTTCTAGGAAAGATAAACCTAAATATATACATACATTAGGACGGGAATAACTCACAAAATCGAAATATGTCCAAATGTATTCACCTTATATACGTGGAGACTTTCGAACATAATATATATTGAGTAGGAAATTTTTCCTGTCCTTCTTATGTGATTGAGCATTAGTTCCTCCTAAGTACATGGATAAAGGGGTGTTTCTGCCAATCGTACGCAACAATTCGTAGGCACGAGTTACAACCTCTCTACCAATGCCAATACAACCCTCCAGATCTAAGTTCCAAGTACGGAGAACCGGACATTAACCCACATATTTCTTCTCCACTAATTCCATAACAATCACGGGCCTCGAGAGTGCGCAATGTTAAGGGAGAATATAAGAAAGTGGCGACGATATTTGGACGAAGCATTGGCATCCTCAAAGACTCCAAATTTTCTAACTGTGCGAGCGGTTCCAAAGCAAAATCACTACGTATATTTGTACATCCTGTGAAGTCTAAGATCTGAAGCCGGTGCAGATTCTGGCCAATCTCGTCAATGAAAACATCGTCCACAAAAGGGCTGAACCTGAGCTCCAAAATCTGCAGATTTCTGCAAGCAGAAGTCATGCTCAGTCCTTCTGCCCCTAAATGGACATCAGGAAGTTCAAAAAACGGGGCAACATCGGCGAAATCCGCCTCCTCGCCAACCTCCTCCTCACTTTTCATTCCTTCTCCATATAATTTTAGAGAAATTAGAGCTTCGGGATTGGGGCACATTGATAAGGCGCTTAAGATACAGGGAGCATCTATTTCTTTTCCTTTAATGATCTTAAGTTCTTTTAGGATTTGTTGGGTCTCGAGAAAATATGCCAACTTCGAGGAAAGCAATGGATCACATCTATTGACCTGCAAACATGTTAATTGGGTTGTTAATCCTTTTAGACATTTTCCGGTTATTTGCGTCTCCGAGAAAGTAGTATTCTTTAGCAGCTTGTTCTCGCAGAATATTCGGTGCAGATCATAATCAATATGACCGACAACTTCTCCCAAAGTAAGGCTTCGTAATTTTCGCGCTCTATCACCCAAAATAAGAAAAGTAGTTGGTCTAAGGACTATTCCTAAAAGATCCAAATGCTCTATATTTAAACAATGTGTGGCAATAATGGAACCTATTTGAGGAGGAAGGTTATTACAAAGTTGCAAAGTCCGCAAACACCGCCCAGTCCTCCGAACCACCCAATATACCGCATCAATTGACAATGGAGAATCGTCCCAAGATCTGCCCCATAGCATCGAAGAGTCTGATAACCGCGTTAATAATTTATAAGACGCGATTACTCCATCTCGCCAAATCCTACATACTCTCCCCATACAGGCTCGTTCCGGGAATGAGAGAAAGGACGCAATCATCGCTATGCATTCTATAGGTAGAATAACGGTACTCTTATCCCTCATCTCACTCTCGATGCGGGCCGGGGCAATTCCCGAAGAACCACGATGATTCCAAGAATCTGCAGGTCGGATAACCAATTCGCGCTTATGAAGGATGTATTTGCACAGGTCACCACCTTTCAACACGCGAATAGCCTGTTCGGAAGTAGCGAAGGTTACAAAACCTATATTTCCGCTCAATTGTTTATGTACGTAGGCACTTACGGCCCCAAATCCTTAAATCGAGAGACAAGATGTTTGCTGGTGGTATATGGTGCCAAGCGTGCCACAAATAATCTATTTAATTTTGCCGTATCCATCTATTAAAGAGAGAGAAAAAAAAGGTAATAAATAAATAAATAAAATATTAAGTTATTCTTCAGCACATTAATTTAGTCATTACTGGCTAATTCAACCTTATCGACATGTTTAGTAAATCTTTTTCCATTTTCGTCTTGTAAGATTAAATTATTTTTCTCTAAAATATCAACAATCTTATAATTTCCTTTATATTTAGGCTGAAATTTCTTTGGTTTGGGCTCTATTAAAATTCGAACATTATCTCCAATTTTTCCTTTAAAACTATTACATTTTAGATCATACCTTATTTTAGATTTATTTTTTGCAAACATTAAATTTTTTCCAGCTAAAACTTGCATTTCAGTTAGTCTTGAAATTAGATCAGATAAATATGTATTATAGGTTATAAATCCATCATTATCTGGAAAAGAGCTAGGACATCTCGCAATCCTTCCAAATACCAGTTCGAATGGAGTGAAGTTGGTGGCTTCATGAATGGATGTATTGTAGGAAAACATAGCGAAAGGTACCAGCCTCAATCAGTGTAATTATAGATAGATAGATATTTATTTCCATACAAGAATATACATAAATTCCACGAGTAAACGAGTGTTCCTTTCCGAGTGATCGGTAAGACTTAGAAATTAAATAGCTGATATAATACAGAAAAAATAAAAAACCGGGTATGACGCAAAAAATGAAAATAGACCTAGGCGGCGCATAAAAACAAAGAAAAAAACTGAAATTAGAGACCGAGCAGAAAACCTCTCCTGCGATAGCAGCTTTTGACAAAAAAATACAAAGTCTTGGCTGTTTCCGAGTCGTTTGACGCCAAAAGGTATAGCAAGGGGTTTGATGCCCGGCACTCTAGCATTCCTGTGCTTCTGCGCAACTGATCGCGACATGGTTTCGTGTGCTGGCACTCGTCTAAAAAGTGAAGCAAAGTGTCATAAGACGATACATTACAGAGTGGGCAGTTGGTAGTAGGATCAAACTTATAAAACTCGCGCGCCAGGAACAATGAACGCGTAAAGATCGTAGCGGTTCGTAACTGCATTTTGACACGTGCATATTCAATAAGACAGCGGGTTGGATACGAATTTTCGTAGCCATCGGTGTAAACACGGTAGATGGGAAATTGAATCGAGGCGGAGTTATAGTACCGCTGCAAATCATTCGCTCGCTGGTGTTGCGCGTAGGTTTCACAGATCAGATTAAGGTTCGCTTCCCAATAGTCGGCAGACAAATTGGTCCACAAACCCGCATATTGTGGAGAGCACAGGACGAGCTTAAGCTGTGCTACCCAGTTGTACGCCAAGGCATCGTTGCCTCGTTGGCACAGATTAGAAAGGCGGATAAACCCCATGCGAGGGAGACTCGCAGGAGACTGTCTCAGTAGACGAATAACGAAAAGGAGCGCACGTGTTGTGATCTCCACAGATATGGGGAATAAGCCGAGTTCCAGACGAACAAGGTATGCCGGTGTCGACCTAGGTAAGCAATACAGGCGCTTAAAAAATTTTATTTAAATAGCTTCAAGATGGTCAAAATACTGAAGAGCCCAGCAGGGGGCTGCATAGAGCAGGACAGAAATTATCATCGCCTGATAAAGTTTTAATGATCCGGCCCACGCATCCACTTTAGCCGAGGCCATTATGGCTAGGACAGAGGCCGTTGCTTGCCGCGTCCTTACCACAGCGTCCTCGGTTGCCTTGAGGCCCTTGATCGACGACGAGACCACTATAACCAGATACCTGAGAGTCGATACTATATCCAGAGGCAACTCTGCATAAAAGAAGCTTTTAGAGGAGGCATCAAGACGACCACCTTTTCTGAAAGCAATTATTTTTGTTTTGGAGATGTTTACCGTTAGTTCGTTCATTCGACAGTAGTCCTCCAAAATGCAGAGCATAGCCTCAAGATCGACAGGGGAATAAGCAAAGATCGTCAAGTCGTCGGCGAAGAGCAACATCAGGAGATCATAGGTAAGCGTGTAGTCGATTCCGCGAACACCTCTAGCTCGAAAAAAGGAAACAATGTCGGCTATAAAAAGAATAAATAGAAGTGGACTGACAATTTCGCCCTGCAGTACGCCCGTTGAAATTTTAAAAAGGTCGGAGACAGCACCGGCGCTGGATGTCGAAACAGTTGCAGTCACATACATGCTTCTCAGGAAACGGATTAATTTAACGCTTAAACCGGGAGTGTATAACTTCTGCCACAGAAGATCATGGGGGACAGAGTCGAAGGCGCGGCGGTAATCTACGAATAAGGCATAACACTTCGCGGCCTTACGCCTTAACTGAATCTGGGCGGCAGCCAGAAGGGTGAAGATGTTTTCTTCGGTGGAACGACCCCTTCTGAATCCGGACTGCTCATCGGGCAGCACGTTGGCTCGAGTAGCCCATGCATCCATCCTCTCCACGACTATGTGGGACAGAAGTTTCGCAAACGCATTGGTAATAGCTATCGCGCGATAATTTTCCGGGTTGTGCCGGTCGCCTTTCTTGAAGAGCATGAACAAATTGGCACTCATCCAGCTGTCCGGAATTTTTTATATAAAAAGATGTAATTTAAAAGGTCAAGAACAGATTCCCGCCAAGTTCCCCTTAAAAGTTTAATAAGTTCCGCTGGAATGCCATCGGGGCCAATGGCCTTGCCGGATTTCAATTTGCTCAAGCTCCTCAGGAGCTCGCACTCTGTGAAAGGGACATCCAAAACATTATCGTAGGTACCAAAAAAGGTCATCATAGCAGGAGTCTTGGGCGGATATAAAGTTGCCAAATGCAAGTTCCATGATTCGATGGAGACTGCCGGAGCTCGCGGGAAAGAACGTCTGAGTGTGCGAACCGTAGCCCAGAATGTACGAGACTCCCTGACATTGGCAAATTTGGCCGTAATCGCCATTGCGTGGCTTCTTCTTGACTTCTGGATGGTCTGAACGTAAGTTTTTCTGATATCAAGATAGGTTTTTTCCGAAAAATCAGAAAAGTTCCTACGCAAGTCAGCCAAAGCTCGACCTACTGATCTCCGAGCTTTCCGGCAGTCGGCATCAAACCAGGGCTTGCAGGAGCGCGTTACCTCAGGGCGGACGTGAGTCTCACGCAATAGACCAGCCGAATTAGCGACATTTAGTAGAAAGGAGGAGAAGAGAGGGCAGGTCGCATCACTGACTTGGGTACTGTTTAATATAGCAGGAGGGCAAGATTTGTCTAGCACCTCGACAAATTTGCTAAGACCTTCAGCAGAAAGATGGAACCTCCGTCTTCTTCCTACCGCGGCTGCAACTCTCGAAGCTTCCTGAGTAGAAAAAGACAGCGCCAATTTAAGCACGACGGAAAGATGGTCTGAGCCTCCAGAAATCGTACCAATTTCAAGGTCATTAACATATATTAGGTGATCACCAGAGATCCAGACCAAATCAACGGTGCTGCGGTCTCGCTCGCTGAAAAAGGTAAAATTGGCCGGACTGTCGGGTTTCATGCGACCGTTAAGGAGAACAAAACTGGTTTTGAACATAAAGTCATATAAACGAGCACCTCTTGAGGAGAGTGTGCGGTCACGCGTGAGCCTATCGGATACAAGAAGGGTGCCATCAAAAGTCTCCGAGAGACCACGTTCTAAATCAAGGGAGCCCACCCGAGAATTAAAATCACCTCCAAGTATCATTATAGCTGTAGGATAACAAATAGAAAATTTATCAATGGTTAGTTGCAGGCTGTCTAGTAAAAAAGTAAGGTCGGATTCTGAGGGAAAATAAAAAGAACCAAATATTGCATAGAGCGGCGACGATTTAACAATTGAAAAAATCCAGTTATCGGTGATTTCAAGAGTCTCGGGGGAGCCCTGTGACGGAATAATGGTTAAAAGGCAACCGCTGGGTCGACCAAAGACATATTTAAAGGACCATGGATGTTCCAGAAGAGGATTGTTAGCTCAGTGACAGCCGGATCCTTCGGAACACTCGCAGGATGGTGGTTGAAGGTCGGCAGAGTGGCCGAAGTAGATCGAGGTAGAAGCCTGTGCGCAAGAACCGCCGAGTAACAACGACCGCCCCCGTCCTTGCTTACAGGGACGGTTTCAAGGCGTTTTTTGTATGTAGCAAAGCTGAAGAACTGGATGGAATCCGCACTGGCGAAATCGGGATGGGAGCTGTCTTGCTCACGCATCGAAAATTGTCGTGTTCATCGGACCAAGCATACCAATCATCATCAATCTGCAGGCGAAGAATTCACGAGCGCGAAAGGTAATCTTCGACTCACGTTCAGTCAAGTCCCCAGAGATGAAAACAGTCTTGCCAGCAAGGAATCTCCGCTTGTTCGCCAAAATGGATGCCTTTGCACAGGATGAAACCAACTCCACCAAAATAGTGAGAGGCGATTTTTTGATGACGTACGCTACATCGACTAGGTTGTCGAGTTTGAAGGTTGCCGAGAGAAACTGCTCGACAGAGGAAGTGACGTCATCGGCAGTTCTGAGCCCTTTAATTATGATATTTTTCTTCCTCGCAGCTCGGTCGAGCACTTCATACTTGGTCGTCAGTCGTTTGATTTCTTCGTCCTTAGCGGCAATGGTTTTCTTGAGGCCGCCAATTTCAGCCGTGACTTCAGTCTTAAAAGAAATGAAGGCATCGAGACTCAGTTCGCCTTTCCAGAGTAGCCTCGTCAATCTTGCTGTTTACTGCGTCAATTTTGGTTGTCAAGGCGCCGATTATCGAATCTTTCAGTTGCTGGAAAGCGTCGGCGTCCATTGCGGAAAAAGCAGCGACTGGAGCGGATTTGTTGGGAGAAGATGGACATAGGCGAATTTTCGCCGGTTGCGAAGCTTCTTCCTCAGCAATCAGCGGTTTATCCGGCGAACGTTGACGCTTGACCGTCTCGTAGAAGTTGGTGATAGAGGCTTGGGGCTGTTAACGAGGGTCGGCCCACCGCAGAAGCAGTTATTAGCGGAGAAGAGAAAGGCACGCCCCTAGCACCGGTAGTCGTAGATACGGGCGTCGGCTCTGAGCGAAGCGTTGGGGGAATCCCCTCCTTCGACATAAGAGGCTCCCGGTAGCTGCTGCCTCTGGCGAAGGCTCTTAGAAGCAGGGAGACGAGCGGAGAGCTAAGCAGCAGACAGAGTGTCGGAAACTACGTCACAGATGCGCACTGAAAAGTGCGCATCACAATAGCAAAAATTACTCCGACCACGTGGCACAGAAAAATAAAGAATCAATAATGCAATGCACTACCAACTTGCTTCTACAAACGGAGAGAAGTAGAAACAGGCACTCCCGCACTAGAACAGAGCGTGACAGGTGATACCACGGTTTGACAGAAGGTGTCAATGACAGCCAGATGTAGGTTATGTCACACTGCCGAAATTTAAGAGACGGCGAAAAAAAAAAACTTCGCGTCAATATAACAGAAAAAACTACAGAGCACAGGGAGATCGATCGCGAAAATCGATATGCAGCGTGTAATTCTGCAAACACCGGAGAAAGCTAAAAAAAGCAGAGAAATGACGGGAGCAGATAAAAGCAGGTGCTAACGGTTGCGCAACCGGAAACGAAACTCAATTATCAAGATAATGACTAATATACTCTATTAACACTATATGACTTCTTTCTAAACTTCCATTTGTTTGTGGCCGATATGCCGAAGTCCTCAAAGGAGACATTTTAAAAATTCGTGATATACTTGTCATCAATTTAGCAATAAAATTCGGACCTCTATCTGTTAATGTGGCCCTTGGAGCTCCATATACAAGTATTAATCGCGTTACCAAAGCATGTGCAATGGTTTCGGCTGTAATATCAGGTACCGGAACAGCAACACAATATTTAGTCAAATTATCTTGCATTGTCAAAATGTATTTATTTCCACTGGGTGTTATTGGCAAAGGACCAACAGCATCCAATGAAATTTTCTCAAAAGCGTTTATAGGAGTATCAGTTATGATCATAGGCTCCCTCGTTTTTGATCGGACTAATTTTCTCTCTTGACAGCTTTTACAAGTTCGAATATAATTTTGTACGTCATTTCTAAGTCCTGGCCAGTAGAATCTTTCCCTAATTCGTCTATAGGTTTTAGTAACCTCTTTATGTCCCCCAATTAAACTATCATGCAATTCAGTAATTATGTTTGTACGCATATTTTCAGGAGGTACTTGTACATTTCCTCGACAAATCTTGATTTTAATTTTAGATTTTAAGAAATATTCATTTAATAATTGTTTTAATTCTCCTTGATTATTTACTTTTACAAAATCTCCAATTTCTGAAATTCTAAATGATTCTACTCTTAAATTAATTAGTATTTTCTTTAAATTTAAAAGAGCAATTCTTAAATTTTCTTTCGATACCGAATCAAAATGGTTTTCTTTAATTATTAAACTAAAGACTTTGTACTGACTAAAAGGAGTAACTAAAATTTGGCCTATTTTAGGTTTCAGTGATTAAAATTCATCTGCATTCAAAATGCCTAAATCCGTCAAAAGTTTCGATATTGAAGTTACAAATTCCCCATTAGCTGACATAAAATGTATATAATTGTCTTTACTATACGTCAAATTTTCTCTTATATAAACTATATCACCGTCGTTACTCATTTGTCCGTTTAATAAATTAAAATCAGTGTCTATAAATTCATGTACTGAGATTTTATCCAAATCAGTAGTTACATTTGATGGTATTAATTTTCTGGGACGCATTACATCTTTAGATTCACCCTTTCCTCCCTTCTTAGAATCCTGTTTAGATTTCGGAGAATTAAAATGATCTTCCTTTTCCATTGGTGTGGAGAAGGCAATAGGATTGGGTATATTTAAAGGTGTCATCAACGTATTATATGACATAGGATTCTTTAACACACTGTCCTCTATTATACTAGGTTTTGACCTAACCGTAGAAAATTTGGATTCTATATTTTCATTAATGACTTTTAATCCTAATTTATGATTTGTCCTGCATTCTTGAACTGGTCTAGTATTTTCCTTATCCTCTGAACTCATTTTCCTATTATAACTGTCAATTAACGTCTGTTCATTCCCATTTGTTGATTTCGTTATGGGATTAGTACACATTCCTCTAGATTTCTATATATTACTTTCAATCTCTGGTACCGGAATATATCCTCGACTACGTATTGAACTGTCCAAAAGATCAAAAGATTTTCGCATTCCTTCAAGGTTTAATGTGATTGAATCTGAATTTTGGGAAATCGTTTGATCCACTTCAGACTCATTATCATCACTATTATTTTCTTTCTCTGATAAATTAATCGCGATCGGGTAAGAGGTTTCTTTCTCCTCTGAATCTTCCTTTGATCCTCCAAAAACCAAAGCCCTTCCCTCTTCTGAAATCGGGGTTTTACACATAGACTCCTGAATAGTACTAGATTCCAAATTAGGGAATATACTTCTTTGTTTTTGAAAGATCGGTGGAGTATCTTCTTTATCTATTGATTCTAAAGATATTTCTTAGTCTGAAGTAGTTTCAACAGGATCTACTATTTCTTTAGATGATAGACTATTCGTACAAGTTTGCGGATGAGATCGAGTTCTGCGAGCAATAGCACTAAGATCCATTGGTTTAGGTACTTTATTTGTTTTCGATCCTAACGGTCTACCGGGTCTTTTTTTTTGGTATTTCTTGTTTTGTATTAAGTTGTTTATCTTCATTATTTAATGTTTCTAAAGATGATTGATTTCCTTTAATTAATGGCAGTAATATTTTTCCGTCTTCTATACTACGATGTCCTAACTCAGAATTAATTAGAATATTATCATCTTCTCGTATCGGATTTCTCGATAAAGCATCAGCATTTGTATTTAGGGACCCGGGTTTATATTTAAATTTATAATCGTAATTTTGTAACTTTAACCTCCATCTAACCAGACGTTGACCCGGATCCTTAACCGAATCAATCCACTGTAAAGGATTATGTTCCGAAACTAAAGAAAATCTATTCCCATATAAATAAGGCCGATAATGTAAAACTGCCAAGCATTCCTTTTCGGTGGTAGAATAATTAGTCTCTGGGTTGCTTAAGCTTTTTGAAAAATAGGATACAGGTAGATCCATTCCATCAACCTTTTGACTTAACACTGCTCCTACCGCATAATTTGATGCATCCGTAGATAATTTAAAACGTTTACTAAAATCTGAATATTGCAATTTAGGTGGAGTGCATAATTTTTCTTGAAAAACTTAAAACTTTTACTTTCTTCCTCGCCCCAATGGAATTTAGAGTTTTTCTTCAATAAATCTGAAAGTGGCTTCGCTATCTTGGCATAATCTTCTATAAATCTACGATAAAAACCTGTTAACCCTAAAAATTCTCGTATATTTCTTTGAGTGTTAGGCCTAGGAAACCGTTGTATAGCCTCTATTTTTTCTGGATTAGGCTTTAATCCCTCGCTACTAAGAATATGACCAAGAAACTTAACCTCTTTTCTTAAAAACTCGCATTTATCCAAATGTAATGTTAATTTGGCATCTTTTAATCTCTTAAATAATTTTTGTATCATCTTTGTATGTTCTTCTAAATCTTTAGCGAAAATAACTATATCGTCCATATATACAAAAAGTTCGGTTCCCGTTAAACCCCTTAATACATTGTCCATTAATCGTTGGAACGTAGCAGGCGCATTTTTGAGACCCTCCGGCATACGAACATATTCATAATAACCATTTGGAGTAGTAAAAGTAGTTTTATATTTATCTTCATCCGTCATCTCAATTTGTTGAAACCCAGAATTTAAGTCAAATACACTGAAATACATTGCATTGCCTAATTTATCCATAATGTCGGTAATATTTGGTAAGGGATATGCATCTTTAACAGTCTTATCGCTTAATTTTCTGAAATCTATGAATAATCTCCATCTAAGGCTACCGCTACTATCTGGTTTTTTTGGAACTATCCAAATAGGAGAATTATACGGGGACATAGAGGGAGTAATAATTCCTTTTGCTAATTTATCTGCAATTTGATTTTCAATTTCTCGTTTCTGAATAGGGGGAAACCTATATTGTTTAGTATTTATAGGAATATTATCCTCTAAAGGTATTGAATGACGAATATACGAAGTAGATTTTAACTCATCACCTGGTATATAAAATAAATCTTGAAATTCTCTAATTAAATCCTCAATATAACTACGTTCCTCTGAATTTAAATGATTCAATTTTGACTTATGTAATAAATACGATAATCTGTCCTGCGGTGAAGTAATCCGTATATTATCTATATTATCATCATATTCATCACTATAATATTCTTGTTCCCCAGCTAAATCATAACAATCAAAAGGAATTAATTCTTGTGCGGGTATTTCCATTTCTATGTCCTTATCTAATGTATTTATGGCTAATATTTTACAGGTTCCGTTATTTACTGTCACTATCGATTCGCCAAGATATAGTCCCTCTATAGTGTCGATTTTAGGTAAATATCCCTCTAGCAAATCATCATTTACTATATCTAAAGTAATTACGGTTTTAGCTCTTTTTTTAAACAAATAAATTCGGGAATTGAAATCCGTTGCCTCTCTATTAAAACTATACCCGATTGGTTTTTTTAAGAATTTAATTGGAGTTATTGGATTAGAAGCCAATAACAAAGTATTATAGTGTAATGATATAATTGCTAATTCTTTATCCAAATATTCTTTTCCTAATATTCCATCGCAATCTAACGGGAATGTTGACGGAACCACATAAAACTTTATAATACTATTTTCAAAAATATTCGTTTCGATGGAACCTAATGTTTCAGTTTTATCATCATTAATTCCTTTTAAAAATATCTTATCATCAGTATCCATTCTCGATTCTGGATTTAATGCCTTTAACTTTACGATGGATACTTCTGCTCCGGAATCAACTAAAAAGATTTTTGGATTTTTTATAAAATCTACACTTTCAACCACCACTTTAAGTGCATTAGTATTCATGTTGACTGTTTTGATGCTTCTAGTTCTTTGACGAATTTGACTTACGGATGACGCTGAATGTTGTCGGTCTGGCTTATCCATGCGTCTGTTGAACGAGTCAGGGTCGAGTTTAAAGAACTAGAAGGAGTACTTTGTTCACGCGAGATTGGCGATTGCTGAAATTGAATGCGCGGCCCATTATAACCCGGGTAATTATTATAATAATCCGTTCTGTATGGTCGTCTAGGAGAATTACCCCCATTATATGCTGGTACATTCTGATAATATGGAGATATATTTGGCATATAATTTGGTGGTGGAAAAGGTGGAGCATAACCAAAATAAGGTGGTGGGTACATACGCATTGGAGGATATGGCGGATAATGCGGCCACATCGGCTGTTCCACCATATTATTATATCGCACAGGAAATTTTTCCAAATTTGGTGGCTTTAAAATTCCCGAGCTTGCTTCATTTTTAGCACTCGATTTAATAGGGGACATTTGACCATTAGAATCTCTTCTTATCGGATAATTATGACTAGTCAAATATTCTACATCTTCACTACCATGTTTCATTGTTGATAATGACTGAAATCCTAAACTTTTTGGTTTTATTCTTAATTCAAGTCTCTCAGCATAACGTAATGCTTCATCTAAATTTTTAGGGTCCCTAGCGTCAACTAAACCTGAGATCTCGTCTGGTAAACCCCTCAAAAATGACTCTAACGCGCAATCATTTAAAGGTTTTACCATTTCTGAAGCCGCGTTGCCATATGTAGAAGTCGCTCCCTCTACCAACATATTTAATCGATCATAAAAGTCATTTACAGTTTCTCCTCTTTTCATTTGTACTTGTTGTATTTCATGAATGAAAAACGGATAATTTTTCCCGGAAGCAAATCTAGTTTTCAAATGTTTAATTAAATCATTTATTTTTTCAAATGTTTTACCGAAAACACTATCGCGAGTAGTACCCTGCAACTTCCCAACTATATTTAGTTTACTAAAGATTTTTCAAAATCGTCTGCTACGTTTACAGCTGCACTCTGAACGTCTAGGAGAAAATTTTTTAAAGGCATATTTTTACCGTCAAAATATGAAATGTTTGACATCGCATTTTGCAAAATCATGCACTCTGACATAGTAGTAATTAATTTAGTCGTTGTTTCGTCCATATTTGCAATTTTAAATTGTAATAAAAATAAAAAACAAATAAAATAAATTAATCAACTAGACAGAATTAAAATAAGTAACATACAAAATCACGAATAAAATAAATTAAAATGTATTTGTCAAATAAATAAAATTAAATTAATATGTAAATAAAACTAAAACAAAAAAAAAATTACTGTAGTCAAAATTATAAAAATGTGATTAATTATTATTAATAATTCTATGATCAATTATTTGAAAACAGAAATGTTAAATAAATAAAATAAAAGGTAAAATAATTTAATAAGTTATAAGTTACACTATTTTAATTCATTTCTACGTAATCGCATACGGTTCAAAAGCCTTACTGAGAATCAAAACAAACAATTAGAAAATGCCTTTAAATAATTGGACTATACTCAAGTACGATGCAAAAATAATAATTAAAATCGATTTTATAAGAATTCGTTGGAGTTTAAAACTCGAAAATTAATTTATTATATAATAATATTATCAATCACTAAGTACATGTATTAATTAAAATAGTAACACTGCGGGGAAAATAATCACGGTATGATACACAGCAGGTCACTATTTAAAAACAAAAATAACTTTCATGAATTTCAACTAAATGCAAGAAAATAAAAAAAAAACACAACAAAATTTAATATTAAATTAATGTAAAATCAAATATTCTAACTTAAACAGAAATAATCTCCTATTAAAAATTATAAAATAAATTACTTTAATAAATCAAATTCCTTATTATTAAATTTAAATACCAACTGTATTATTTTATTCTACGAAAATGCATAACGTTCAAAGACCTTTCCAAGAATCAAAACAAATAATTTGGTAAACCTTTGAATGTTTGAAGGTAATATAAAAATAATGTTATGAAATTACGAAATTATTACTCTATTTGTGTTTTTTTTTCTTGTAAGCAATGTAATGTTTTAATAATATTTTAGCACTGTAATTTAAAACAAATATCTAATACAATAACGCTACAAATTATGATTCAGAACGAAAATTAATTTTATTCACTCAAATAAAGTAATACCGAAATAATAAATTATTTGTCCCTTTAAACGTTTCATTCAATTCCCAAAATTTTAAATGATATAATATTAATTTATAGTAGACTTTCTTAATTAAAAATCAATTTTGCATTTTGTCACTTTTAACTACGTTTAATTATAACTAATAAAATCAATTAAAAGAAATTTCACAAAAAAAATAAAATAAAATAAATTATATTTAAAATTAATTAGAAATAACAATTCGATACTCTAACATTTTGTTATTAAATTATCAAAATTTTAATTGGTATAAGTTTTATTAATTTACACAAACCTTAACACTATAATTAATTTTTATTTTTTTTTAATTTTATACCAATAAGATTTATATGACTTGATCAATTTAAAATATCTTTGTTTGATTATAAAACAACGTGATTCAGCAATGGGGCATAGCCAGATAACAGAATATTGCTGAATAACGTGTTCGAGAAAAATTACAATATAATAATTTATAAATTTTGAATTAAATAATTATTTTAAATAAACACTTCACTTATTTTCTTTTCTTAAAAATTCATAAAATAAGTATAATTTACAGTTCAACTGCCACGTGGTTTAACAATAGGGCAAAGCCATATAATTAAATATTATTTAACCACGTTTCTTTTTTCAATTTTAAAATTTTAATAAATTTAGTCACTAATTTTATGAATTTTTAGCACAAAACCTAAAATAAAATTTAATTAGTACACATAAAAATAAAATATATTCTTAATCTAAAATTATTCTAATAATCATACGTGTATTTAAAACTGAAATAAATTTTGAATTTCTAATTTTCCGTTTAAGTTTAACAAAAGTTTAATCAAACTAAAAAATTATCTATTTTTTTTAATACACAATTAATATAAAATAAAACATAAAATGTGTAACGTTGAATTTTTCCTTTATTTAATTTCTTAAAAAAAGTTTACAGGTATATACAACTAAACTGCACAAAAAAATTTTTTTTTTATAGGACGCGACCTAAAAATGCGATTTCCGCCGGACTGGTCTGATTACTCTCCTCCGCCCACGTTGCCGGAAGTAGAAATTCCCTGTCTAGCCTCTCTCACTACCTTCCCAAACTTCCTCGCTATCTTCTTCGCGACCCACGTCAGCCCCTTACTCCCACTTCCGGTTTCTCGCTACTTCCGGTCTGACTCGATATTCTAATAATAAAACACAACAAAAAAACGATCCTTCTATTTTTCCTCACCACCCTCGATCCACTCACGAATTAAAAAACGATTTTACTACTTCGACTCGCTATTCGCCACTTCCGGTACACTACCTCGTCACCTTAACCTTTTAACGCCGGGAAAAAGTGTAAAATCAATTTTTGATAAAACACATAGATTTGCAGAAAAAAAACATTATTTATCTTCAGTCAACTACCCATATATGTGGCACATGTAACGTAGCCGATATATCGGCCATCCCCGGCAGCAACTTCAATTTGAAGAAAAAACCTTTTCAAAAAAAAATTAGGGTGTATCCTTATGTTTTTCGATGTGCTGAATTCGATAAAAATACTCAAAAAAGTCTTGGAATTGTTTTTGACCTTGAAAACAGCTATTTCAAGGTCAAATTTTTTTTTCTATTTCGGATTGTTCCTTGATATTTCTACGTTTTTTTGACTTTCTGAATACGGGAAAAATAATATAAAAAAATCTTAAAATTATTTTGACCTTGAAAATAGACATTTCAAGGACAAATTTTTTTTTTTGCTATTTTGACTTGCTACTTCGTAACGTGAAGTTTTTTGTCATACTGAATACAGAAAAATAGAATAAAAATTTTTATAGGTATTTTTGACTTTGAAACTAACTATTCAAAAGTCAAATAGATCCATATAAATTTTTCAGCTAATTTATTTTCTACTTTGCGCATTTACCTTTTGACACGCTATAAACAGGAAAAATAGTAAGAAAAATCCTAAAGTTATCCATACTTTAGAAATTTTCGGTTCAAAATAATACAAAATTCGTTGAGTTACTTTTGCTACTGTCGTTTCACAGTTTCTTTACAAACATTTTTCTGAAGGCAGAAAAAAAAAATAAAATACTGAGTGGAGAGGTTGCTACACGCCTTGACCCCCTCATTCTTTTTTTCTTTACATATATTTCGTTTTCCTTTTTGTTTATTGAAGTTTATTGAAGTCTCAATTTGTTTTATTATTTGTTGTGAATTTGTTAGCCTATCTCGATAAAATGGCTGCAAACAAAGCTTGGAGTAGTGGCGAGTCCGAACCGGACAAACACCAATCAGAGGATGAAGAAGTGGATGATGATTCATCAGAAGAAGAAATTTATGACGGAAGTCAAATTCATTATGATGCGCATTTTTATCCATCCGTAAAGGATTTCGAAGGTACTGCAGAAATAAATCCTGATATTGTTTTTTCAGGCGATCGTGAAGTGGATTATTTCAAATATTTCTTTGATGCTGATTTGGTTCAAATGATCATAAACGAAACAAATCAGTATGAAGCACAAAATCACAAAGAAGCAAATCCAACTTCTCATATGAAAGCTTGGTATCCTCTTTCTGAAGACGAATTTGAAAAGTTTATTGGTCTTTCGATTCTAATGGGCCATATACAGAAAGGTGATTTGAGAAGTTATTGGTCTACAGATCCAATGCTGCTCACTCCAATTTTTGGCCAAACGATGACTCGCGATAGGTACGATCAAATTTTGCGTTATTTACATTTTTATGATAACGAAAATGATGACGCAGAAATGGCAAATCATCCATTACGAAAAATCCAGCCAGTAATAAACTACCTACAAGCTAAGTTTGCAGAAGCTCTTTTTCCAGGCAAAAATCTATGCATAGATGAGAGTCTGTTGTTGTGGAAAGGAAGGCTTCGTTTCAAGCAGTTCATCCCATTGAAAAGAAGTCGTTTTGGTATAAAGATTTTTGAAATAGTCGACTGCGAAACTGGCTTTATTTTAGGTTTCGTTATTTACTGTGGTGCAGCCACTGACTATGACAAGTTTGGTTTAGGTGTAACTGGCGATATCGTCGCTCACTTCTTGCAACCCTACTTTTTCAAAGGTCACGTAATGTACGTAGACAATTGGTATACATCTCCCACTCTGGCAGAATTTTTACACGAACGTGAAACAGGATTGTGTGGTACAGTAAAAGCGAACAGAAAGGGAATGCCAAAGCTTGAAGATAAATTGTCTCGAGGTGAAGTGCAAGTTGCTCACAATGATGTTTGGGTAGCAATGAAATGGGAGGATAAGCGCAGCGTTCGTATGCTTAGTTCTGTGCACGAAGTTCAATTCAGTTCTACTGGGAAAAAGAATTATCAAACAAACGAAGACATCATAAAGCCTACTTGTGTTCTTGAATACAACCAAAACATGGGCGGCGTAGATAACGTCGATAGACAGTTGTCTATATCTCAAACGATTCGTAAAACTATGAAGTGGTACCGCAAACTTTTCTATCACCTACTAGATTTATGTCTGTCAAATGCTCATGCTTTGTTCAAAATGAAAAATAAAGGACATATTCCATTCCCATCATTTCGTATGGAGGTTGCCAGAGCACTGCTCAAACTCGATCCCGCTGAAACTATCCCTCAAGGACTCAACATCTCCCATCCAAATCGATTGACTGGTCGTCATTTCCCGGGTCAGACTAAAAGTCAAAGATGCCACGTGTGTTACTTACGAAACGTTAGACGTCGAACAAGTTATAAATGCAAAACTTGTGATATCTCTCTCTGCATAGTACCGTGCTTCGAAGAGTACCACACACAAGCTACACTGTCGTAATGTAATCTATTTCAAGTGAGTGGCAAGGGGACTCACAGTAAAAAAGCACCCCAGTGAGTGGCAAGGGGACTCACAGTAAAAAAGCACCCCAGTGAGTGGCAAGGGGACTCACAGTAAAAAAGCACCCCAAAGGGATCATATTTTCGCCACGTCCACGTTCGTTGATCCTGGGTGACGCAAAGAGCGAAAGCCAAAAAACAAATCAGAAATTTTTTCAATTATTTGACAATCATATTGTGACGTAGTTAGGTCCAAATGATTACTTTTAGAATCAAAGATTGACCTAAACGTTTTCTAAATCAAGTATGAAGTAAAAGTCGAAGACGAAAAACTTCGGGATACCAAGTAACAAGCCGGTATAAGAAAAAAAAATTTTGACCTTGAAATGGCTATTTTCAAGGTCAAAAATAATTCCAAGAATTTTTTGATTATTTTTCCTGTATTCAGCACGTTGAAAACCCCAGGGAAACCAAGTAAAACGTAAAAATAGCAAAAATAGTTGCTTTGACCTTGAAATGGCTATTTTCAAGGTCAAAAACAACTCCAAGATTTTTTTTATTATTTTTCCCGTGTTCAGAAGGCCAAAAAACATAAGGACACCAAGTAGAAAGCCAAAATAAAAAAAAAAAATTTTTTGACCTTCAACTGACTATTTTCAAGGTCAAAGATGATGCTAATTTTTTTTTAGTATATTTTTTATCTCCTGCATGGCTAAAAACATTAGTGTACGAACTTTCTAGCCAAAGTACTAAAAAATCTTAACTGGCCGATATATCGGCCACCCCCGGCGTAAAAAGGTTAATAATCCAACAGACAACCAAAAGAAATCTCACGTGTCTCCCGTCTCTCTCTCGCCACTTCCGGTCCGAATTGTTAATCTGAGATTTCATTAACAAAAAAAAATCATAGTACTTTTCGGCTATGCCGACTTACCTTAGTTTCCATCCCTCTTTATCACCACTCCTTTTACCCACTGCTCCTATTCTCTCTATCTCTCTATATGACTCTCTCTCTCTCTCTCTCTCTCTCTCTCTCTCTCTCTTCCACGACCACTCTCTTTATCTCTCGCAATCACTATCCGTAACACCAAAAAACTTTACTTCTCCCTATTCCTCACCAACTATGTCGCGGTCACGAACGTACTGAATTTGAAAATCGTCATCGGTACTGACCGATGACGATTTTCCACCTCTCTTGCCAATTTCCTTTAAATTTTGAATAGTGCATTGGTGCGTAATATACCGCGCTAGTGTGTGTAGCGCCTGTATACGTACACACACGCGTGGTCAGCTCGCCGATCGTCGCCTCTCCGTCGCACGATGGGAGACGCCGTCGCCGACACAACAAACCGGCGATCGACGGGAGAGATCAAGCGTCCTTCTCTTACTACTACTCGGGCCGGCGCAACTCGCATGCCTCTCGCTCCCACTGCCGAGAGAGAACGTGCCGTTCTTACGACGCGTATTATTATTGCCCAATTATAATTATTATTCTAGCAATTTTATATCGTTAGATAATATCGTGACTTTGTCACAAATGGAATAATTAATTTAAATTAACTTCCAATTAATCGAAATCAGTATCCCACTTCTGACACCAATTTGTTACGCGAGGCGACTTCGATTAATTAAAAAGTGAATATATAAAATAATATGTAAATTTTAACCTTTACCTTATACACAGTCGTTGGAGGCTTGAATAAATAACCACCGTCTTAAAGAAAAAAAATAAAATACTTTATTTAGATTACTCTAGCTAATATAAAATACTACTATTCGTAGCGGCGAGCTCCTGCTCAAGTCGCTTCCAGAACTAGGGTGTTGATTTGAAAAAAAGAAAGATCGTTAAGTTCTGAATTTTGAAGACTCGCGAACGCGACCGAATTTGACAACTTAAACGTCAACGGTGACAGCGCGTTTAAGTTTGAGTTCGACTGTACATAATAAACATACACAATGAAACACTCTTACTCACTACCATCCAATACATACATAAACATCGCATGGACAATTAAACGGACCGTTTATATACTACATTGACATTAAAGCGGTTCGTAACAGCGGTCTTTACCAACATACTGGTTCACTTTTCCAATTCATCAAATTGGTAGAAAATAATTTTCAAATTAAGAAACGCGACTATTTTTTATGCGATCATTGAGAAATACGCGATTTACTGGATACAGTGTGGTCGTTCTGAAGCTACTTAAAATTCATCAAATTAATAAAGAAACATTCTGAAATTAAAAATCGCTAATATATTTAATACGATCTTTGTTAAATACGCGTTTTAAAATTTCAAAGGCGCGTTTTAATCCTACGGGATTGAGTGCGGTCGTTTCCAATAAACTATGAATTCACCAAATTGGTAAAGAATCATTTTCAAATTAAAATCGCGAATATTGTTTATGCGATCATTGAGAAATACCAGATTTAAAATGTCAAAAGCGTTTTTTATTCCTACTGGATTAAGTAGGGTCGTTATAAATATTCTTAAAATTCATGCAATTGTATGAGTCATTTTCAAATTAAAAAACGCGAATCTTTTTTTGGCGATTCATGTGAAATACGCGTTTTGACATTTCAACAGCGCGTTTTAATCCTACGGGATTGAGTGCGGTCATTTCCAATAAACTATGAATTCACCAAATTTGTAATGAATCATTTTCAAATTAAAACCGCGAATATTTTTTTTGCGATCATGGAGAAATACGCGTTTAAAAATTTCAAAGGCGCGTTTTAATCCTATGGTATTGAATGGGGTCTTTCCCAACATACTAAGAATTCATCAAATTGGTAGAAAATCATTTTCAAATTAAGTAACGCGACTATTTTTTATGCGATCATTGAGAAATACGCGATTTACTGGATACAGTGCGGTCGTTCTGAAGCTACTTAAAATTCATCAAATTGATAAAAAAACATTCTGAAATTAAAAATCGCTAATATATTTAATGCGATCTTTGTGAAATACGCATTTTAAAATTTCAATGGCGCGTTTTAATCCTACGGGATTGTAGGGTTGAAGGATATTCTAATAATAATAACTCTCTTCTTTAATAATATAAAAGTGAATTTTATTTAATCACAAAATTGGACAGAGTTAATCCCTCAACCGCGCGTCGTACAGAAGTGTTCGGCTTGACTTCTCGATCGAGACTCCCGGTGTGGCGCCGACGCACCGGCGGTCTGGCCACTGCCTCCGTCGCAAGGTCGCTCACTATGCGCATGTGCGCGCGCTGCATGTCTGGGCCGCTGCCCCGTTCTAGTTTGATTACATCTTATTCTAATTATTAAATAATACAAAAATTATAAACTTAATCCTACACTCGGCCATCCGACGACATCTGTCCTCAGATGTCTTAATCGTTGTCGCTTTCGTCTTGTGATTCTTCGTAGAAGTTAGCCCATCTTTTCATGTGGTCGGCTGCTGTGGATGTTTTCCGAGGACCTTCGCCTTCTCCAATTTTCTCTACAAGATAACGGTCATTTCGGAGCACTTTCGTGATTTTATACGGTCCTAAGAACTTTGAGCAAAATTTGAGGCCTGGTCCACCTTGTGTGCGTTGTATCGCTACCATCTCGTCTTCTTTATATTGGTGCGGTAACTTCCTTTTCTTGTCGTACCCTTGCTTATTCTCAGCTTGTATCTTAGCTATAGCGTCTCGAGCGTCGTCTCTGATTTTAGCTCGTTGTTCTTGAAAATCTAAGGCTATTTCTTTATCGAGAATTTCCCTGATCTGGGGGTGTACAATAGAATACCGAAAGTCTTCCAAGAAAAAGGCCCATCTCGCTATCTGAGCACAAATGTCTTTTTTCTTCATCGTCTGCGTAAAGGCTTTACAATCCGTAACGATCGTGAAAGGAATACCTATTAAATAAATACGGAGTTTCTTCAAAGCCTTTACAATAGCCAGAACTTCCATTTTATAACTGTCATATTTTTCTTCTGACTTCGTCGTCTTCCCACTGGCGTAGTATACAGGGTGCAGTATACCGTCTTCGTCATCTTTCTGCATTAGTATAGCTCCGAAACCTTTAGCTGAGGCGTCAGTGTGGAGTTCAGTCTTCGCCGTTGGTCGATACAATCGGAGAATTGGTGCTTCACTCAGCAGCTTTTTGAGTTGCTCATACGCACGCTCCTGCGCTTCTCCGAAATGGAACTCCATTCCGTCCTTGAGTAGGTCTGATAAAGGTCGTGCTATTAACGAGTACTGCGGCACAAATTTTCTAAAATAACCTGATAGGCCTAAAAACGCTTGTACTCCTCGTACGTTCGTCGGTCTTGGGAAGTTCTTCACCGCATTAGTCTTTTCTTCCCCTGGTGAAATTTTTCCGTCTTCTACAATGTGGCCTAAATAGGTTACCCTCGTCATTAAAAACTGACACTTTTGCCAATTAAACTGTAGGCCGTGTTCACTTGCCACTTTTAACACTAATCGAAGACGCTCTATTCCGTCTTGATAACCTCTCGCGGGTATAATAATATCGTCCATATCAATTGTTATTATTTCTTTCTTTAATAAATCGCGAAAAACGGCGTGAATGTATTTAACAAAGTACGCTGGCGAATTACAAAATCCGAATGGCATTTTCATAAACTCATAATGTCCCCCAGGAACACTAAATGCCGTGTACTTTCAACTTTGTTCGTCTACCGCTAAATGAAAAAATCCGTTTTGTAAGTCCAGCGTCGTATATAATTTCGCGTCTTGCAATTGATCAAATTGATCCTCTATTACCGGCTGAGGAAAACGCATCTTTACAACTTTTTCGTTCAATTTTCTATAGTCTACGCATATTCTCGTCTTACCGTTCTTTTTTCTCACTAATACCACGGGACTAGAGAAATCTGACGTCGAGGGTCGAATTATACTGTTTCTAAGCCATTCCTGAATTTGCGTATCAACTATTTTTCTTTTCGATGCTGCTAATCGTCGTGCGGGTTGATACACGGGAGTATCGTCGGTCAAAACTATTCGCATTTCAACGCCTACGTCTTTTGTTGCCGTCGGTTCGTAACTGCTGATAAGATGATTCAATTCTTGTTTAAGTCGTTCGTCTTTAACATATGATAAATCGATCACATTTTCATCAACCGTATCGATTTTATACACGTCCGGTACGTCATCTTTCAAAAGTTTGTAAATTTTTACTTCACCCGCTTTTATGTGAACTTCTACGTCATTTAAAAAATCTGTTCCAATAAGTAATCCGCGTGGAATCATCATATCAGGTACGACGTGAACAACAATATCGTACAATTCTAAATCAATCAGTACATTTACTTGCGCGTTACCTAACGTCGTGTGTTTTTCCGAACCGGCTCCCTGAAATTGAATTCTACGATTTCCAAGAATTGGTGACCCTATCTCTTTATACTCTTTCTCGCGAATCAATGAAATATCGCTACCGGAATCTATTAACGAAACAAAACTCTTACCGTTGATAATAACTTCTTTTTCGCATTTGTTCGATCTCGATTGCACGATATTACAATTTGCTTTCTTATGTACTTTCTTAGAGTCTTCTAAACAATTCGCTGCGGCGTGGCCAAACTTGTTGCAACGGAAACACTTTATACCTTGATTTTTATCTGGACACTCACTTGATTTGTGGCCGATCACACCACAATTATAACACCGCACTTGTTTTGTGTCACTATTCTTCGTGAAACCACCTCTGAACGTCTTCTTCGCTGGATCTTCTCGTCTTGCCTTCTGGTGATCGTCTTTCCTTTTCCAGTCTCTCCCGTCTTTAGTTGACCTCTTGATTTGTTCATAAATTTTTAATCGTTTTTTAAAGTCTTCGAGATCAGTTGCGCCATACAACAATGTTTTATTGTTGATATCGTCGGTAATTCCATCGATCACATATTTGATCAATGCGTCATTTTCAACCGTACCTCGGGAAGCAAGTTCTCGCATGACCAAGTAGTATTCTTGGACTCCCTCGTCTTTTTTCATCCTTCGTTCAATCAGAAGTTGGTGTAAATCCGCACTGTTAATTTTCGACGAAAATTCTTTTAACAGACATTCCTTAAGTTGCTCCCAACTTCTCATTACACCTTCGGACTGGATAAGTGTTCTTGCTAATCCTGCTAGTGATTTTTTCGCGAATATCACTTTCCTTAAATCGTCCCAATCAAAAAGAATCGCTGCTTCTTCAAAATCGTTTATCCATCTTTCTACAGGATAATCATCGTTCCCTTTAAATGGACGTATTGAATCCTCGACGTCTTTAAAATTTAACGCGAAATAATGACTGTTACGAGTCGCATTTCTTCTCGCATTCGCGTTCTCTAAATCCTCATTAATTATTCGTCTACCGTCGCGGTGACCTTCATATACAAGGTCGTGCACATTGTTGCGCTCGTCATTCAGTTCGTCATCATGCCCGATTTCATGAACACCACTTCGCTCATCTTTACGCCTGTCGTCGTTGCGCTGTCCGTCGTCGCATCCGTCATTGAAATCTTCCTCTTGACCATCATCGTCGTCCTGCTTGGGAATCAAGCTCTGGATATCCATTAGCGCCGTCATAATATTTCCTCTCATGGTTTCTTTCGATCCTTCATGATCGGTGCCCAACAGATTTCAAACTGACACTAAATCACCGAAAGAAAATGAAGCCATAAAATCCATCTTAGCCCGATATTCTTCTGACTCTTTGTCAAAATCAAATCCGGTACTTTGCCGAAGTCTTTGGCGATTGCCTCTATCACCTTCTTTCTCAAAAAGAATCTTATGAAGGGCCACTATTGTTGTGCGCGAAGCTAATTTTATTCTGTCTCTGATCACGGAGATTTCCCCAAGTTGCGTCATATTGGATAGCGCGCGTGAACTCCGCGTCGATCCGTGCGTGGCAAGCGCGGCGCGGACAAATGCCTCCCAGCGACGCTCGGATTCTTCGGTAAATTCCGTTACTTTCTGCGACCGAGTCGATCCTGCGCGTGACGAACGCGGCGCGGCGTTGCCTCTCGGCGATGATCGGCAAATTCCGTCGTTTTCCGCGACCAAATCAAAATGGCCGCTCACGAAGAGACGCCTTTGGAACGTTCTGGAAAGTTCCGTGCACGTGGAGTTTTTTCTAAGCGCGAAATCTCAACTATGCTTTTTTTTCTCAGAATCACTTTTGCAATCGCTATCACTTTTGCACAAGTACACTTGACACTGGTGTTGTTTCGTCACAATGATACTCACGTGTCTTTTTCTTTTCAGCTTGCCGTCTTTATCGCTTTGTTTCACGTCGTCGTCTTTCTTCTTTGGGTTTCGTCGTACGTCTTCCTTCTTTCTTCTTCGAACCACGTCTTTCGTCTTTCGTCTTTGGCTCACGTCGTTCGTCTTTTTCCGGCCGTTATCCCGGACGAGCCCCCAATTGTAGGGTTGAAGGATATTCTAATAATAATAATTCTCTTCTTTAATAATATAAAAGTGAAATAACGTTTTATTTAATCACAAAATTGGACAGGGTTAATCCCTCAACCGCGCGTCGTACAGAAGTGTTCGGCTTGACTTCTCGATCGAGACTCCCGGTGTGGCGCCGACGCACCGGCGGTCTAGCCACTGCCTCCGTCGCAAGGTCGCTCACTATGCGCATGTGCGCGCGTGCCGCATGTCTGGGCCGCTGCCCCGTTCTAGTTTGATTACATCTTATTCTAATTATTAAATAATACAAAAATTATAAACTTAATCCTACACTCGGCCATCCGACGACATCTGTCCTCAGATGTCTTAATCGTTGTCGCTTTCGTCTTGTGATTCTTCGTAGAAGTTAGCCCATCTTTTCATGTGGTCGGCTGCTGTGGATGTTTTCCGAGGACCTTCGCCTTCTCCAATTTTCTCTACAAGATAACGGTCATTTCGGAGCACTTTCGTGATTTTATACGGTCCTAAGAACTTTGAGCAAAATTTGAGGCCTGGTCCACCTTGTGTGCGTTGTATCGCTACCATCTCATCTTATTCTAATTATTAAATAATAGAAAAATTATAAACTTAATCCTACAGGATTGAGTGCGGTCGTTCCAAATGTACTCAAAAATCATGAAATTGGTAATTAATCATTTTCAACTTAAAAAACGCGACTATTTTTTATGCGATCATTGAGAAATACCAGATTTAAAATTTCAACAGCGTGTTTTAATCCTACTCGATTGAGTAGGGTCGTTATAAATATTCTTAAAATTCATGAAATTGATAATGAGTCATTTTCAAATTAAAAAACGCGAATAATTTTTATGCGATCTTTGAGAAATACGCGTTTAAAAATTTCATAGGCGCGTTTTAATCCTACAGGAATAAGTGTGGTCGTTCTAAATATACTTAAAATTATACAAATTAATATAGAAACGATCCCAAATTAAAAAACCTGAATATTTTGTATGCTATTTTTGAGAAGTGCGCGTTTATAACTTTCAAAGGCGCCTTTTAATCCTACGGTTTTGAGTGCGGCCTTTCCCAATAAACTAAGAATTCATCGAATTGGAAGAGAATCATTTTAAATTAAAAAAGGCGAATATTTTTTATGCGATCTTTGTGAAATACGCATTTTAAAATTTCAAAGGCGCATTTTAGTCCTACGGAATTGAGTGCGGTCGTTTCCAATAAACTATGAATTCACCAAATTGGTAAAGAATCATTTTCAAATTAAAATCGCGAATATTCTTTATGCGTTCATTAAGAAATACCAGATTTAAAATTTCAAAAGCTTGTTTTAATCCTACTGGATTTAGTAGGGTTGTTACAAATATTTTTAAAATTCATGAAATCGATAATGAGTCATTTTCAAATTAAAAATGCTAATATTTTTTATCCGATCTTTGAGAAATTGTCCATTTAAAATTGCAAAGGCGCATTTTAATCCTACAGGAGTAAGTGCGGTCGTTCTCTAATATACTTAAAATTAATCAAATTAATATAGAAACTATCCCAAATAAAAAACGGGCGAATATTTTTTATGCGATCTTTGAGAAATACTCGTTTAAAAATTTCAAAGACGCGTTTTAATCCTACGGTATTGAATGCGGTCGTTCCCAACAAACTAAGAATTCATCAAATTGGTAGAAAATCATTTTCAAATTAAGAAACGCGACTATTTTTTATGCGATCTTTGTGAAATACGCATTTTAAAATTTCAAAGGCGCATTTTAGTCCTACGGAATTGAGTGCGGTCGTTTCCAATAAACTATGAATTCACCAAATTGGTAAAGAATCATTTTCAAATTAAAATCGCGAATATTCTTTATGCGATCATTGAGAAATATCAGATTTAAAATTTCAACAGCTTGTTTTAATCCTACTGGATTTAGTAGGGTTGTTATAAATATTATTAAAATTCATGAAATTGATAATGAGTCATTTTCAAATTAAAAACGCTAATATTTTTTATACGATCTTTGAGAAATACTCCATTTAAAATTGCAAAGGCGAGTTTTAATCCTACGGGAGTAAGTGCGGTCGTTCTAAATATACTTAAAATTAATCAAATTAATATAGAAACGATCCCAAATAAAAGAACGTGAATATATTTTATGCGATCTTTGTGAAATACGCATTTAAAAATTTCAAAGACGCGTTTTAATCCTACGGTATTGAATGCGGTCGTTCCCAACAAACTAAGAATTCATCAAATTGGTAGAAAATCATTTTCAAATTATGAAACGCGACTATTTTTTATGCAATCTTTGTGAAATACGCATTATAAAATTTCAAAGGCGCGTTTTAATCCTACGGGATTGAGTGCGGTCGTTCCAAATGTACTTAAAAATCATGAAATTGGTAATGAGTCATTTTAGAATTTAAAAACCCTAATATTTTTAATACGATCTTCGAGAAATACTACATTTAAAATTGCAAAGGCGGGTTTTAATCCTACAGGAGTAAGTGCGGTCGTTCTAAATATATTTAAAATAAATCAAATTAATATAGAAACGATCGCAAATAAATAAACGCGAATATTTTTTATGCGATCTTTGAGAAATTCTCCATTTAAAATTGCATAGGCGCATTTCAATCCTACAGGAGTAAGTGCGGTCGTTCTCTAATATACTTAAAATTAATCAAATTAATATAGAAACTATCCCAAATAAAAAACAGGCAAACATTTTTTATGCGATCTTTGAGAAATACGCGTTTGAAAATTTCAAAGGCGCGTTTTAATTCTACGGTATTGAGTGCGGTCGTTCCCAACATACTAAGAATCAAATTGGTAGAAAATCATTTTCAAATTAAGAAATGCGACTATTTTTCATGCGATCATTGAGAAATCCCAGATTTAAAAATTTCAAATGCGTGTTTTAATCCTACTGGATTGAGTAGGGTCTTTATAAATATTCTTAAAATTCATGAAATTGATAATGAGTCATTTTCAAATTAAAAAACGCGAAAATTGTTTATGCGATCTTTGTGGAATACGCGTTTTAAAATTTCAATGGCGCGTTTTAATCCGACGGGATTGAGTGCAGTCGTTCCAAATATACTTAAAAATCATCAAATTGGTAAAGTATCATGTTCGAATTCAAAAACGCAAATATGTTTTAGGCCATCTTTGAGAAATACGCGATTAAAAATTTCAAAAACGTGTATTAATCCTACTGGATTTAGTAGGGTCGTTCTAAATACTCTTAAAATTCATGAAATTGATAATGAGTCATTTTCAAATTAAAAAACGCGAATATTTTTTATGCGATCTTTGTGAAATATGCGTTTTTACATTTCACAGGCGCGTTTTATTCCCACGGGATTGAGTGCGGTCGTTCCAAATGTACTTAAAAATCATCAAATTGGTAAATCATTATTTTCAAATTAAAAAACGCGAAAACTGTTTATGCGATCTTTGTAAAATACGCGTTTCAAAATTTCAAAGGCGCGTTCTAATCCGTCGGGATTGAGTGCGGTCGTTCCAAATGCACTTAAAAACCATCGTATTTATAAAGAATCATATTCAAATTAATATAGAACCATTGCTAAATAAAAAAACGCGACTATTTTTTTTGCGATCTTTGAGAAATACCAGATTTAAAATTTCAAAAGTGTGTTTTAATCCTACTGGATTAAGTAGGGTCAGTATAAAGTCGGCGTGATGGTCGTGCGAGCTAAGGCGTCAGTGTTAGTCCGCCCGAACTGAACATCGCGAAGGTCCCGAGTTCGAATCCCCGTCCTGCAATTTTCTCTGCTTATGTCCAGTGTGGAATAACCGGGGAACCTTACTGGTCGAAGGTACGAATTTGGGACCGCTGCCGACCCCCGTCGGTAGTTATCGGTACCCTCAGCGTCTTATCCGCGGTCGGTACGTCGTGGCTCTTATCTCGGATAAAGAGGGGATAAGCCCCGCGTCGTACTCGCTAAGGCACAGACCGCCGAATCTGCTGTGGTACCAACATTGGGGTAGGGGGGACTGGCTCTGGGTGGGTGTCGTGTATGTATCTGCCTATAGTTTTGTCATGTACTGTCTGTTTCTGTCCTGTACCTTTCCACCCGAGAGCCGAGGAAAAAGACTTCCTGTTTCGGCGAGTAACTACAAAGACGTATTATTTTTCATCCACTCTATAAAGTGCAATTACTGCGGATATTGCCTACGGGCACCACTCAATTTTGCAGATCTTTGGCATGCGATTTTTTGCCGAATCTTTCGTCGCATAACCTGACCGGATTTTCGGAATGTTTCCTCGCAATTCACCACTTAAGTTGACAGAAATTCTAACCAACAATTTTTCCACGCGTGGTTACAAGGGAAACATCTGCCTGTCGAGACCAGTGCTGCCTTCTATTGCTGGCTCGTTAACCAAGGGTTTATACACACACTTGATCGAACTCGAAGTGATATATCGATGATATTCAACATTAACACGTAGGTGCTGTCATCTGTAAGTTATTAACAATATCTTATTTAAGGGAATGAGACCCTGTTAATCTCTGCTATACCGACAATCGGTATATTACCTACAGGGTATATTCACCATTAGCCTCAATCAAGATCGTTTAGTTGCAGCGCTGAAAAGGCAAGTGGTGCCATCTCTGAGCACTAACGATTACTAGATATTGAGTCTATTTTGTATTAAATACTGGCCATTTGTACGAAATTACTCTTGAAAATTACCTCACATAATATTTTTATGTGAATTGATACGTCATTAGAAATTTCAATTCACGTATGATGGCTAACACCTATCCAACTTGCCAAAACGCAACGTTTGGTAAAGAAATTACATCTACAGTAGTAACATGCGATAAGTGTAAATTGACTTACCATCCAAAATGCACTGAACTTACAAAGGTCACGGACAAGGAAGAATTAATCGTGGTGTGCAGCGCTTGTCTGCTAGCAGCGAACTCACTAACAGTAGTTTCTCGCTCTCGTGCTTCATCAACCTCGTCAACTTCATTGCAAACTCAAAATTCAGCACAATCTACGAGAGATCCATCACAGGTAGATCTTCGAATGCTTCTGGCTGAAATGCATGCTATCAACACCAACGTTGCAATCTCTACCAAGCAAAATGAAGCACATAATAATAGTCTGATGGAAAAATTCTCCCAACTATCTTCAGATGTCCATAGTAGCATCCAAGAACTAAAGACTGGTCACAACGAATTAATTACACGATGCACTACTCTGGAAAATGAAAATGCTACTCTGAAAAAGAATATCGAGGATCTCAATGCCAGACTTAGCAAGGTTGAATTCTACCAGGAACAGAAAACCTTGCTCCTCTCAGGTCTCCCTGAATCTGAGGAAACATCACTGCGGGAGGATGTACAAAAAATTGCATCTCATGTAAATGTTAACATCTCATCGACAGATATTGTGGAGGTCTTTCGTATGCGCCCTACGGGACAAAACTTATTTCATAAGCCCAGGACCGTTAGAATTGTGTTTGAGCAACTACCACAACGGAATGCTTTCATAAAAAACTTTAATCAAAAGGGAAGGGTTCTGTCTGCAACTATATTCGCAGGCAGAGAAGAACATATTCTCCACCTTAACGAATGGCTCCCACCGGAAACCTATATTCCACTAAGAAACGTTCGTATAAAAGCGAAGGAGATGGGAATCAAATATGTCTGGCAAAAAAATGGAAACATTCTTGCTAACCTGGATGACAGTCTGACCTCAAGAGCTACCCGTATCTCAAAAATTGATGATCTCCTGTGTTTAACCGCGTCCTGACTATCTAAGAGTCAACAACGGCAACTTCTGGAAATTTCCAATCAACCAGGACACATGACTCCTTATATCACCACTGCATCTTCAGCTGCCACCACTATCTCTTCTTCAAGCCAATCGCGATTAGAAATAAGCAATACCTTAGATATGTCCGGTATCGAAACTGCGCGTGTAAATGTTAATGTTGAAAAGGATAAAGTTGAATTTTTACCTTAAGCGATTTCTACATCTCCTTCGGAATATCTCCGTTTATGCCACCTAAATGCTCAATCCTTATTTACTCAGGGCCGCATGGCAAATCTCAATATCTTTTTTTCATCAACATTCTATCACGTCATCTGTGTCTCTGAATCTTGGCTAAACGAAGCTACCCCGAATGATATGGTGGAACTTAATAATTACATCGTGCATAGAGCGGATAGACATCATAAGAAAGGAGGAGGAGCAGCTGTCTATGTTCACAATTCCACCTCATCGCGCTGCATCTCATCCTCATCAGAAGTTCCATCTCCAGCCTATCAGACAAAAGCGGAGTACCTTGCTATAGAGCTTTCATTTCAAACTTTGTCACCTTTATTGCTTATATCTGTCTATCGCCCACCTAATGCATCTATGTTCAAAGAATTAGAAATTGAGCTCTCGAAACTAACACATTTATACTCCAACATTGTCATTATGGGGGATTTTAACATTAACCTCTGTAAAGAGGATTATGCCTCAAACTATTTTCGCAATTTCGCATCTACATTCAACCTTCATATTGTTCCGTATTCTCCCACACATTTCACTGCTACATCTTCATCTTGGATCGATCATGTCTGGTAGACGACAAGGACAAACTTCTTTCATTTACCCAATCCAATGGACCATCGACATCCAATCATGACCTCATTGAGATCTCATACAACCTACAAGTGATCCCTCCCCTCATAAGCCCATTTACTTATCGAAAATTAAAAAATTTTTCCACTGATAAATTTATTGCGGATCTTGAGACGATTGACTGGTCTTCATACCTATCACTGGATGCTGCAGACGACAAATCCATTTTACTCACACGCACTCTGATGGGACTCTACAACATTCATGCTCCACTCACAAGCGTCACACCCCGTAAACCTCGCAATCTTGGGATAACTACAGAGATTCCCGCACTCATCAAGCGCAGAAACCAGCTATATTCAACATATAAACGCAAGAAAAATGTTTTGGAGTATGTAGACTACAAACGAATGAGAAATAGGGTACGCTGGCGGATTACAAAAGCACATTCGAATTATTGAGTCGTCTAGCTCCCCTAACTGACTCCAAAACTATCTGGCAGGAACTTAGGAAGCTGCGCTTGGTTAAACCAAAACCTCCCCCTGCCGTACAAACTTGCACGTTGCATGAGCTTAATAGTTATTTCTCCTCTATTGCAAATACAAAAGTTACCCGAAGTCCCATTAATATTCCGCCCCAAATCTTTGATTATGCTGATATGCCCGACATGTTTTATCTACTTGTAATTTCTTTGCGTACGCTGAAGCAGGCCTTTAACTCTATCAAGTCCAAATCTGCGAGACATGATGGTTTGGGATTTCATTGTTTGGAAGCTGCGTGACCTGCCGTATCTAACTTCATACTCGACTTACTAAACTGCAGTCTACGTTCTGGAAATTTCCCAAAAGCATGGAAGAAAGCTATAATCAGACCTATCAGCAAAATTATCACCCTGCTACTTCCGTCCGACTACAGACCAATATCTATTCTCTGCTTTCTTGGGAAGATACTGGAGCGTCTAGTAAGCGATGCACTCTTGGCCCATCTTAAACATTCTGCGCTTCTGGACCCTCGACAGTCGGGTTTTCGCAGAGGATGCAGTACACAAACTGTTTTAATTAAAATATCGGATTACGTCCGTCAAGGTATTGAGAAGGGCTGGGTGACTGTGCTCATCCTTTTCGATTTTTCAAAGGCGTTTGACACCGTCAACATTGCCATACTCCTTCAAAAACTCAAGGATCTTAGAGTGTCATCATCAGCATTAAAATGGTTTGCATCCTACTTGACCGGACGAGAACAGGCAGTAGTTGGTGCAGATGGAGAGATGTCTGATTGGGCTGAAGTTCTAGCAGGGGTCCCTCAGGGTTCAATCATCGGTCCACTTTTATTCTCCATATTAATTAACGACATCTCATCGATTCTCAAACATACGACTCACATGCTTTACGCGGATGACCTACAGATCATGACGCAAGTCAAACCAGCTGACTTGCACATAACCATCCATCGCATTAATTCGGATATATCGGCAGTTCTGAAATATGCGGAAAATACTGGTCTCTCCTTGAACTTCTCCAAAACCCAAGCAATTTATTTAGGATCCAATACCAACATCCGAAATATTGATATACCTTCGCTTCCCAACATTGAATTGGGTGGACTCCCAGTTAATATTAAAAATATAATCATAAACTTGGGGCTCCGTATCGACTCGTCATTGACTTGGAATGGCCATATGAATCATATTTCAAAATGCGTAAACTTCACTCTTCACCGTCTTAAATACAATAAGAACGCTTTGTCTACTAGCTTTCGTAAACACCTAGTAGTTTCCCTAATCTTTCCACATCTGGACTATTGCTGTGTAGCCTACAGTGACATCTCAGCAACACGCAGAGACAAATGCCAGCGGCTACTGAATCAGTGCGTACGGCTTATATTTAATCTAAAAAGAGATTGCCACGTTACACCATACCGCAAAAAACTTGGATGGCCTCCAATAAAGTACAGACACTTGTACTTTATAGGAAGTGTCACGTACAATATACTGACCAATCATGAGCCTCTATATCTGCACGCACTGTTCACTTTTCGGAATACGTCAACATGCCGCGTAACTAGAGTGACTGAGCGTGATCTTTTAGTTCCTTTTTCAAGTTCCAGAGCGTACGCAAGATCTTTTACGATAACAGCCTCTGGGCTCTGGAACTCACTCCCATCTAACATTCGTTCTGCTAACTCACCATCTCAGTTCAAATCGCTTCTTTATTCATTTCTTCAGACCTACGACAGACCATCAACCGACACATCCCTCCTCCACACATACACTTAATACTCAATAGCTCTGTTGTCTCAATTGTCACTCACTCATTCATTTATATCACTCATTCATCTCATTCGCAACATTTTTCTATTCGTGTTCATTCTAATTTCACTCTGATTTTTACCATCCTGTGCTTAACCCTACATTATTAACTAATCTCGTGTAAGAATACCTTACAATTCAATGTACATAATATTAATAATTTTGTAATACTTTTTATAATTTTCTATTACTTTAGTTATAAGTTTTAGCCATAAGATAACGCGTTGTATCGCCATCAAGGCTTAATATCAAATAAATACAAATACAAATAAATATTCTTAAAATTCATGAAATTGATAATGAGTCATTTTCAAATTAAAAAACGCGAAAATTGTTTATGTGATCTTTGTGGAATACGCGTTTTAAAATTTCAAAGGCGCGTTTTAATCCGACGGGATTGAGTGCGGTCGTTTCCAATAAACTATGAATTCACCAAATTGGTAAAGAATCATTTTCAAATTAAAATCACGAATATTCTTTACGCGATCATTGAGAAATACCAGATTTAAAATGTCAAAAGCGTGTTTTAATCCTACTCGATTGAGTAGGGTCATTATAAATATTCGGCGAACATTTTTTATGCGATCTTTGAGAAATACGCGTTTAAAAAATTCAAACGCGCGTTTTAATCCTACAGTATTGAGTGTGGTCTTTCCCAATAAACTAAGAATTCATCAAATTAAAAGAGAATCGTTTTCAAAGTAAGAAACGCGAATATTTTTTATGCGATCTTTGAGAAACGCGCGATTTACTGGATACAGTGCGGTCGTTCTGAATCTACTTAAAATTCATCAAATTGATAAAGAAACATTCTGAAATTAAAAATCGCTTGTTACGATCCGTCGATCGTAGATCATCTACATCCTACTAATAATTATACGTATATCTTATAGCTACTAATAATTTCTACGTATCACATTCAAGTAAGGTAACGCCGCGCATCCGGTCTCATGTGACGACATGGGACCCTTCCCGAACGATTCGGTTAACTGCATTTCAGGAACAGATCAGCATTTGTCGGCTAGGAACCTGCAGAGATCGGCAATTCGCAGGACTCGACGACGATTGCCTGCTCGCGAAAACTGCAAGCTCAGCAGGTTCCCAGGCTGACGGTGTGTGAGAACGACGTCGATCCGCAAACGGACACGTTGACGGATCTCGAGGAAGTGAATTCTCAAGACAGACAGTTTTTAGCTGCGGAACGAGTAACTTCGTCGGCTCGTGTCCGCAAAGCTCGTAGTAACCAACTTCGAGTGGAACGCCGGAAATTGTAAGTGCGCGCTCCGGTATTCGACTTCGCGCGCCATTAGAATAACAACAAGTTCGCGTTTGTAATCGAGTTAACGCGAGATCGCGAAGGGACGCGGGTGCTGGACCGCCTAATAAAACATATACTATTTGGACATCTTTTGTGTCATTCACACCCCCCTTCTTCCCCTTCGCGCCTGTTACATACGACCGCTCCGTACGTAACATAAAAATATTTTGGTGTCAGAAGTGGGATCACGCGCGTGTTCGGGCAAAAGAAATCTTTTCAGACTTTGAACTTTTAAGCCCGCCCCGTGATCTTCGGATCCATACGTCCTGACGTGGATCACCTTCGCGCAAGTGAAAACAAAAAAGTGCGAAAATAAAAACTCAAAAGACAAAGTGGAAACACTATACAAGTGACCTTTAGGACCATTCAACCGTAGCAGCTTACCACCAGTATCTCAGAGAAGGACAGGGAGACTACCTGACCAATCTGGTGGGCAGCAGTCTTCGGCATAGCTGTCTTCGAGGCCAACGACCCACATCCACGAGGGTAAGTCGCTACATTCTCCACTCAGTGCATACTTATCGTTCGCTCTACATATATACAGGGTGATCGGCCAACCATTACCCAGCGGCTAACTCTAGATTCTACAGATAATTCTGAACAACTTTTTCCTCTAAAAAAATGTTCGGGAAGGTAGAGTTTTTAAGTTATTCAACACTAAAATTTAGGTAAAAAAATCACATTTGTTGAAATATCTCGACTCGGTTTGAAGGTACCTTAACGAACCGGAGCTCATTTTAAAGGTATTTTAAAGCTTTATAAATTGTCTCTATTAGTTTTTGATCTACAATGAATATCTCTCTTGTTATAGCCATAAATACGGGATAAATGCCGATTTTTCAGGATTTTCGCGTTTAACTCGTTTCGACACATAGTAACCGAAATATCACACAGAAAAAAGTTGTAGGCCTTGAAAAAACAAAAATTCTTTGTCCTCTAATACGATGCGATTAAATTAAAACTGAACCCTACAAGAGCCTCGTATAGTTGACAAAATACAGTTCGACAAATAAATCAATATTAATAACAAAATGTTATGAAAACGAGTACAAATAGGGTTCAGTTTTAATTTAATCGCATCGTATTAGAGGACAAAAAATGTTTGTGTTTTCAAGGCCTACAACTTCTTCCAATGTGATATTTCGATAGCTATGTGTCCAAACGAGTTAGACGCGAAAAACCTGAAAAATCGGTATTTATCCCGTTTTTATGGCTATAACAAGAGAAATATTCAGTGCAGGTCAAAAATCAACAGATACAACTTATATAGCTTGAAAATATCTTTAAAATGAGCTTTGGTTCGTTAAGATACCTTCATACAGAGCCGAGATATTTCAAAAAATTGATTTTTTCCCCCTAAATTTTAGTGTTGAATAACTTAAAAACTCTACCTTCCCGGACATTTTTTCAAAGGAAAAAGTTGCTCAGAATTATCTGTACAATCTACAGTTAGCCGCTGGGTAATGGTTGGCCGATCATCCTGTATATATTATTGCATTTATGCGCTATAACTTTGTCCGCGTACACTGCATCTTCGCTAGTCGAGAAATCTTACACGATTGAATGAGCAAGGCTCGCAACATACTCGGGTCAACCGTAGTTAATAAAATCAGGAATCGCAACCGTGTCGCGTACGAAAACGAATCAAACACGTCCGACTTATCGAACGCTAACCGATCGGGTTCTCCCGAAGATTGGACTGAGGACCCAGATCGAAAATTCGTCATGGCAGAAGCGGGCGCGAACGCGGGGCTGGAGCCGACGCCGACGTCGATACTAACACTATGTTCCTCGGCAAAGGACGTAATTTATACAATTCCCGATTTCTACGGAAATCGTGAAACATACGCGAAATTTTCAAGCGCGTGCAAAGGGGCGCTGGCTTTGTTAACCGACGCTAGCAAGCCGCTTTTCAATTTCCTTCGAAGAGGATAGTTAAAGGGCCGCGCGGAACGATATGTTCCAATACTCGACGAGCTTGGAAGCGTCGAGGAGCTTTTGGTCCAATTGAACAAAACCTACGGGGGACACGAAAGCCCCCACATTTTCCTCGGCAGAATCCCCGGTTTGATCCAGAAACCCGCGGAATCTGTCGAAGATTTCGGAAATCGCGTAACGGATCTGTGTGCGGCCGTAGTCGCGGCCGCGAAAGCCGCGACTAACTTTTCCGCGGAATGTCGTGATTCCCTCGTGAAGGAGATCGAGGACGGGTGCCTTAAGCAGTTCGTCATCGGGTTGCGCGGACTGATGGAGTTTAGAGTCCAAAATGCGCGACCGAAAACGCTAGGAGAGGCCACGGAGATCGCGATTAGCTTTGATCGCCAGTTCTCCACAAAAGATGCCACGACAACCGAAACCCAGCCAAACCACCGTACCGAACCGCCAAGACGCGCATTCGCATGCGTCGTTACTGTGTGCGACGAGACTCGCTATCTAGACGAGTGCAGTTTTTCCGATTCTAATACGGACTCGCGTCCGTACTTCGAAAAGTCGGGCCACTGCGAAAACGACTACCCGACGCGATTATACAATGAGACACAGTGCACTCATTGTAAGCGAATCGGTCACACGCGCGAGCGCTGTATCACGTTACGGCAAGATGATCAAAAGACTCAGCCGTGCACCGAAGTTCCTCCGAGGCGTAATGAAAATTACTCGCACAGTAGGAATCGGGAAAAACCCGGGAAAAGGGCGCCAGCGAATCGAAACACACCCCGATTCGAAAAAACAGTGCCCGACCATAATACTCGTCAGCCCGAGAATACTGCGCGTCAAGGGAAAAAACGAAATCGAATCGGCAGCTCTAGAGGACATTTAAACTCGAAAAGCGCTCGGGCCACGACTGGAGGATAACGCGCACTATCGGATGCGCAAAAATAAGTCAATGATTTAATCATCGAAACTCAAATCGTTACAGACGATTTTTCCATCTCCGAGGACGGGATTCTAGGCGATCCGTTTTTGCGACAAAACGCCATGAAAATCGATTACGCGGACGCACAACAATTTGTTTGTTGAGTTGCCCACGCGTACAAGTAAAGTAATCCGCGTGAAAATCGGTAACGACGTAAAGACGGGAGTGCTGCCAAAAATCGACACGATCGATGGAGTTTATTTAGGCAGACCCTCGTCAACAATTATAACGGATACGCGATTGCAGTAGCGGTAAATACCCACGGGTACGCGTAAAAACCCCCGTAGTAAATCTCGAGCCGTGCGAAGTCGAGAGCGAGCAGAGTTCCGAAATCGAGCAGGAACGATCGAAGCCGAGACGCGCGAAAGTCCACGCAACGAAGCAGCATCGAGAGGCCGACAACACCCGAGCTGAGTAGGTGTTGGCGCTCATGGATTTGAGTGACTTATCGCGGGAAGATCAAGAGCACGTGCGCGCTCTTGTTACAAAGCACGCGGGACGTTTCCATTTACCGGGTGAACCGCTAAAGGCGACGGCAATGTTTTCGCACAGAATACACACCGTCGACGATATTCCGGTGCGTGCGAAACGATTTCAGAGCAGCTGAACGCTGGAATCATACGACACTCGAATTCGCCGTATGACTCCCCCGCCTGGGTTGTGCCGAAGAAGGCAGGCTCGAATGGCGAGAAAAAGTGGAGGCTCATGATAGACTTTCGTGATTTAAACGAAAAGACGATCGGCGATGCCTACCCAATCCCGAATATCGCTGATGTTTTCGATCAACTGAGCCAAGCGAAATACTTTACAACGCTTGATATGAAGTCGGGATTTCATCAAATAATAATGGACGAGAGAGATGCCCACAAAACGGCATTCTCTACGATAAACGGGTATTTCGAATAGATTCGAATGCCCATGGGCATTCAAAATGGCCCTGGATCATTTCAGAGGCTTATGGATTTGAGTTTAACTGGTCTGCAAGGCACTGAAATGCTAGTTTATCTAGACGATCTTGTCATCGATGCAAAGAATTTACTTGAACATCTCAAGAAATTCGATAGACTAATGAAATGGCTAGTTGCAGCTAATCTTTCGCTAGAGCCTCAAAAGTGCAAATTCTTACAGAAAGAGGCCAGCTATCTCGGAAACATAATCTCCGAGAACACCGTAAAACCTGATCCAAAAAAGATCGTTGCCATTAAAAACTTTTCACAGCCCAAAAATCCAAAACAAATCAAACAGTTTTTGGGCCTCGCGGGATACTACAGACGATTCGTGGAAGATTTCTCGAAGATCGCGAGTCCGTTAGTTTTGAAATTAGGCAATAGTCCAGTGATTTGGGGTTCGCGAAAACAAAAAGTGGTTGCACTTTCCACCACAGAATCCGAGTACATAGCGGTTTACTGTACAGTAAAAGAACTGATATGGGCGAGTAGGTTATGTTTGATGTGGTTGGGAAAACTTTTAATAAACCAGTACTATTAGTTGACAATCAGAGTGCTATTCGGTTAATTAAAAACCCTGAGTTTCACAACCGCACCAAACATATAGATATTAAGTTTCACTTCATTCGAGAAAATTTTAGAAATAATGTGTTTGCGATACAATATGTAAGTACGGAGAAACAAATAGCTGACATTTGTACCAAGCCGTTGAGTAGATTTAGGTTCGAACAAGTGTGTCGAGAAATAGGGATGCTTTGGAAACAGTGACTTTTAATTCTAAGTGGGAGTGTGAAGTAAATACAATTTCGGGTACAATAGAGTTACAAAATATTGTATATGTATGCAGCAAAACAAACATGTGTATGGGCTACATATGTATGTAGGTGTGGCGCATGCGCGAATTGCGATTGTCGCATACGGAATGTGACTACGCGATACGGGTTGCTTTTCCTGTATCTTTGACTCCGGTTGTATGTACATGCTTACTTGTTCCGAAAACGGTTATTCGTTCACGCTCCGATTTGCTATTAAGGAATCCAATTTAATAAACCTTTTTCTTTATAAATCTAAAGACTTAAGCTCCGATGTTAAACTATCAGCAGTCGGAACACTGTGCTGAACCATATGAAATTCTGATGAAAGACGAAGGAGTCGTAACTGACAGCAACTGCCTATTCGACTCACTCATCAAGGTTCAGCAGCTGACAATGTTACCGGACGATCTGAGAAGGCTTCTCCTGCTGCGAGGCAATTTTGACATTATTGCAACCCGGTCGAGTGCGCAACGTCTTACTCGCGCAGTATGAATACGGCGATGACAACCATATGGCAATGCTGGCTAAAGAACCAAGACATGGAAAGTGGGACGACACGTTCGTAGGTCCCTATGAGATACTCGAGGTTCTAGAACCGCGTAACGTACGCCTAGAAATAGACGAGTCTCATATAAAAGTAGCACATGTCGATAAACTTAAAAGGGATACGACCCCCTTATATTCGTCGGCGAAGAGAACTCGTACGATAAACGAAGTTCGTCGTTCGAA